>SKCR01023533.1:0-43794 GCA_019454045.1 Zanthoxylum bungeanum
TTGAATTTAATTAAAGCTAATTAAATTAAATCTTAATTGAATTAAATTCACAAATCAAATCCAATTAAATTAATTCCAATTCAAATTAAATAAAACAAATTAAATTTAAATCAAATAAATTAAAGTTAAATACCAAAATTAAATAATTCACTTCCAAATTAAAATACATCAAAACACCTAGCCAAGCCCACCCACCTAACCAAGGCCCACACGCCCATAGCCCCCTAATACACACCCAAATTAAATAATTATTAATTAAATTAAAACATTAACTAAATAAAATATTAATTAAATTAAATAAATAAATAAAATATTTACCAAACATAAAATAAGTATATGCCTAATATAAACTAATCAAATATAATCATTCCTAACTAAATAATATATTTACCAATCTAAAATATTTGACTTCCTAATCAACACCAATCTAATCTTGTAACTTCCTAATTTAAAATATTTTGTCCCCCCTCAATCTTGTGCATACCATTCTTGAAAAGCCTAAATTAGAAACCAAGATCCCTTCCTTATGAGACAAGGACAAACCCTAATCCTCCTCTATATAAACAACACAAATTTGCAAACAAATGAGGGGACACTCACGGCCAAATACAAAAAAAACTACAAACACAAAAATACAAAGAGAAAACAAACCCTACTCCTCTCTCTCACGCACAAACAACAAAAAAAAAAGAACAAAACAATAAGCCCTCAAAGACGCACAGCACCTCCACAAATGTCCACAAAGCCACGTTAAAAACCATGCAACCTTCACGTTAAAAATCCCATAACAGCCGCCTAAGCCTCTTCGCCACCTGCCTCACACCAAAATCTGCCTTCACATCACGCCTAAACCTAGCACCCAGCCTTCACGCCCACTCATCAGTCATCACGCTACACAAGCCTCCACTCAACCAAGCCTCAGGCCAAGCACCCTCCTTCACGCCCATTAACGCCACCTGCCTCACACCAAAGACGCCACACTCCACGCCAAACACGTAAAGCGCACTACTCACGCACCAGCCCCTTGACTACATTACATCACGTACCTCACGCCAGGCCCCTCACGAAACAAAACTCACGCCCACCATCCCTTAAATCAACACTCTAATTGCACAGCTTCACGCCCTACGTTGACAGCCCATCAGACGCAATTCACAGCTCACAAATTCTCACCATAAGCCCCTCTCACTGCCGTATAAACACCCAAAAAATCAGCCCAGTTCAGCCGCATATTACACCTAAAATTACAACATATTAGACCCTAAAAACTGCCCCTGGAACCCTTCCAAAACAGCAGCCCCTAGCCTCCAAAAATCGCCAAAACAGTGAACAAATACAACCAAAACAGTGAGCAGAAAATACATCACAAACAGCAGCAAAACGGAGTCAAAATAGTGGCTTGAGCAGCGAAACAATGAGGGAAAAAGCAAACCAGTGAACCGGGAAAGTTAAGGAGCTTTAACCCTTCCGATCTCCGTGAAACGCAAGTCCGAAAGTCGACGAAAAAGGTTAGACCTGAGGGTATTTTCCACATTCGTTTTCTGTTTTATTTTTATTATTCATTGAGTATTGTTTACATGATTGTTATGTTAAAATGCATGTTGTTGCCCTTGAGTAGATAAATATGCATGTGTTATGAAATATTGTATGTTGTGGCCTTGGAATAAAATGAAAGATGTGTCAACTCTCGCGGTATATCGGATGGAAACCCGGACATAAATTTCATAGCCGATTCCGAATGGACGGTAGTATGATCTGTACTCGAGATACAACTCCACGTACCGCTTGAGTAAACGGCACCTTCTTTTGTTTTATGTTGCTTTGATTTATTTATTCTTCGTCATTTAAATTCCGCATGTTACATGTTTATGCATGATGTGATCGAGCGCATGGGCTTAGTAAGTCGGATTAAATGTCCCATATTTGGAGGGGTTAAAATCCTTTTACCGCGATGCTTTGCCGCGCCGATTGATGTGTGTTCGGTTGGATGTAAGATATGTTCAATCGGGCACACTAAGTTTGATGTGATTGTCTTTATTTTTGTATGCATGATGCGATCGAGCGCATGGGCTTAGTAAGTCGGATTAAAGGTCCCCTATTTGGAGGGGTTAAAATCCTTTTACCACGATGCTTTGCCGCGCCGGTTGATGTGTGTTTGGTTGGATGTAAGATATGTTCAATCGAACATACTAAGTTTGATATGATTGTCTTTATGTTTGTATGCATGATGCGATCGAGCGCATGGGCTTAGTAAGTCGGATTAAAGGTCCCCTATTTTGAGGGATTAAAACCCTTTACCACGATACTTTGCCGCGCCGTTGATGTGTGTTCGGTTGAATGTGAGATATGTTCAATCGGGCATACTAAGTTTGATGTTATTGTCTTTATTCCTTGTATGCATGATGCAATCGAGCGCATGGGCTTAGTAAGTCAAATTAAAGGTCCCCTATTTGGAGGGGTTAAAATCCTTTACCACGATATTTTACCATGCCGGTTGATATATATTCGGTTGAATATAAGATGTGTTCAATCGTGTATACGAAATTTCATATAGTTATCTTTATCTTTGTACGCATTGTAATGAAAGGCGCATGGGCTTATTGTGTTGGATTAAAAGGTTCTCCATTTGGGGAAGAAAAGCCTAAAAGGCTACCTTTACCACGATATTTGCCGTGTCTTTCATCTATTGATTGCATCATTTACCTTAGTCTTGGCATAACATATTACAATTCATATATCCATGTTATGATAGCATTTGAGTATTATTCCTTGTGGTATATCGGATGGAAACCCAGACATAAATTCCGTAGCCGATTCCGAATGGACGGTAGTGCGGTCTGTACTTGGGATACAATTTCACGTACCACTTGGAAAAGTGCTCACATGTGTGCTTGTGTCCATATTAGTTATCTTCTTTTGCACTATGTCATAGCATGCTTACTTTAATGCCTAATTGCATCCTTAAGTGTCTTGTTGCATTATGTACTTAGTGGACTCTTTTATTTATGCATGGACATATAATGACTATTTGTTTATGATATGTCTATGAAATCACATGTTCGCCATTATTTGATTCGCCTTTATGTGTGCTTGTGTGGTTAGTGTGTGCTTATGTTTCCATGAACACAATATGCCAATGAAGTTGTATGTTCGTTGCTATTTTGATGTACTTTCAAGCATGCAATCTTAGATGTGAAATATATGTCAATTTAGGTGTAAGTTTTATTTTTGTGCATGTGAATTTAGAAGCATGATACTCTTGGAAATAAGTGTTACTTAAGCTTGATTAAATTATTACACAAATCCTTTCATTACAAGTGACATAAGTAAGGGACCATTCCGAACCCAACGGTTTGAGGTCTTCCCTTGCGAGGGGTGAGTGTGGCCTTAAATCTCATTTTCCCGGTTCACACCGGGTGGCGACTCCATTATTCTCCGATTTAGTCCCCCGTGGCTACTCCGTACTCCCGACTAGGCCGCGAGCCTAGGACAGCATGCGTCGCCCAATTTCTGTGTTCCCACAGTAGGAACTAGTAAAGAAGCGTATTTGACATAATAGGCAAATTGCAAGATAGCTAGGTAGTCGAACCAACAAGTATAACCACAGCGTGGGTAGCTAGAGAGATCACCGCGACCGGAAAGGCTTCAGGATCAAAACCCATCTGATACTCCCAAAAATAAGTGAAAGCATAGTGGAAGAAGACTGAAATACAAGACTTTCAGACTTAGTTTAAGAGCAAAATAGAAGTGGGAAATAGCTATAGGTGAGAGATTTAAAAGAGAAATTGTCCAGTTGAAACGATGCAGAGATAAAGTATTAGTCTAGTAGTGACGGGAATATAAAAGAACAACGTTAGCGTGGCTAAAGAAATGTAAGAAATGATATCTATCAGATAAGGAAGCAGAGACATAGGCCACAAGAGTTCCAGGAATAGAATAGAGCAAGAGAGAAGATGAAAAAGTTGACAAGTAAACAGTTGGAAATAAATCTGTCGAGATGCGACAATAGTAGGAGAAAATACTAAGTAAGTAATAATAGGAGTACGTAACAACCACGATTCTCAATGTCGGGATTAAAACCAAAGATCCATTACGTTTTAGCTCAGGTAATCTATACGAAGTACCCAGCCCCAGTCTTAGTTGACCAAACCACTACGGGTTTGGGATGGCCTAAGCCACGGGAATGGGTGGTTTGGTAGATATATAGTATAATGTGGAGTTGAGAAGATAAGTTACTGCAATGTTGTATTTCGTGTAGCGGTGAATCCTCAAGGTACGGTATATGTATATGGTCATCGGATGAAGATAAGATTTATAAGTCGTGAATATTTACATGTACTTGAGTAACAACCCTTGACAATACTAGACTATGGAATACAAGTCAGTATGGAACACCGTAAACAGATTTATGGTAGCAATGAAATCAAAGGTATGAAGAAGGTACGAACTGTAGCTAGAACCGAATCGCCAACATACACGTCAATAAAAAAATATGATTTAAGAAAAAGTATAATTACAGTTAGGCTCGACTTAAACACTTTGTTTTAAGTCATTAGCCAATTGAGAAGGATCCCAAAGAAGCTACCAGAACCAACCTCCTTAGTACAAGCCCATTGGGAAAATAACAACAGTGAGCAAGAAATGCATGAAGAATCTGACCCTGTACTACAAGGTCTTAAGCTATACGAATAGGCAGAGGCAAGAAAAGTTGTAGGGCGGAACTGATAAGCAGTCTGGTATGTATATATGTATGTATATACCTTCCAGAGTCAAGGTATAAGTGAAGGAACCCTATTACAGGAGACACAATACCTTCAGAGATGAAAGACCCTTAAGTAAAGGTTGGAAAGCCTAGCTTAATATTTATACAGAACAGATTAATAGGGCATTCAATTCTCAATTAGAAGACTCTTAGATATATCCTCTTGTAGATAAATATAAGAAGTTTAAACAACCAAGAATTGGGAGGTGTGAATGTAGACCGTGAACCTAGTACCAACTCAAAACTGATAGCTCACACAGGTAACGAGATGGAGTAAGAAGAGTATAACAAAAGATCTAGGAATGAGATTCCTTTGATACATCATAAGAACTGTATCATGACCGTAGTATAAAGCAATCAGCATGAATTTTACGAAACTAGGACGAAGAGTCCCCTCTCGATCAAGAATTCAAGAAGTATTAGGCATGAAACAAAAGTTAAAATAAGAGAAAGATTCAGGCGTGCTTATTAGAAAAAGGATGAATGATCAGTTTAACAGAGATCTTAGTCATTGAGTTAAACCCCATTAACGTGAGTTAGTTTACAGTAAAGTAAAAGTTCAAGCAGACAGAAAGAGAGTACAATCCTAAATATGATTTTCATAGTCTGCTCTTCAAATACAACAAGATAACCACATCACCATATAGTATTATGATGGACTGTGGAGGGTCATCAAACAGTGATATTAGATAATTGATGAAATAAAGATGGTTACGAGTATATAGTTAGTTAAAGCTGGTGGGTTATAAAGGACCCATGAGTCCTGTGATCTATCGTAAAATCCCAAGTTTAAAGAAGATTCGAGGACGAATCATATTTAAGGGTGGAAAAATTTATAACGACCGAGAATCTCAATAACGGTTACATTGTGGGATGAGTGTCACATAATATAAATCATCTTTGGAAACATATACCCTCTTGAGATGACTTTGGGAATAATCGGTAAATTCTTCGAGAATCCGATATTAGATGGTACGATGTTCCATTACGGACAGCCTATAGTATTTGGACAATAACTTTCTCATACGATCTCCGATTTTTATGAATTATATATCGTCAAAAAGGTAAGATCGAGACCTACAACTTTTACGTTTAATAGTTTTCTAAATTCGAACCTGAAGTAGGACAAAATTATGATTTCCGTAACAGTTATAGTAATTTCGAGAAGAGACTAGAAATGAGACATGTGGAAAAATCTCAACCACTCCTTTTATCAAAAAAATCAGCCACCTTGCCTATAAATAAGGCACTATTCATGCATCCCTTAAGAAGTAAAAACGTGAGCTTGAAGTGGGGGGGGAATCTTTAAATGTTTCTTCATTTCTATGAAAACAATGAAGGTTGGTGATGAGTTCTTCAGTTTTCTTAGTCAATTAAGCTTTCATTCTCTTCCTATCTTCTCAATTTCTTTTCAATTTTGAATATAGAATATAAGCCCCATTTCGCATCTTATAAACCCTAGAATTTGGGATTGTTAAATTGGCTTTAAATGGGTTGTTAGCATATATTTTGGAAAGTAACATGATGATATTATTATGGATTGAGAATTATGGTTATGTGTATGTATTGGAGGGGGAAAGTTAATGTGTTTCTTATGTGTCATTGATAAATTGGTACATAAGTTGGGGTTGAATATGCCTCTTGAGTATGCATAGTGTAATTAGAGTGGTGCTTATATGAAGGTTTTAGTGTGGGAAGTCTGGTGGAGCAAGTAAAGTTGAAAAGGTTAATATTAGGCCCTGAATATGGCCTCGTGTCATATTAGGCCGTGAATATTAGGCCCTGAATATGCCTCTTTAGTTTTTCCCTTCACACCCATCACAATGTTGAACTTATTTTCGAATACATTTTCTCAATGTGAATCACATCGAGATTATGCTTGATCAAATTAGAACTCTAGTAGGGTAAATCCTAGAAGATGTTTCTTTTCTTCCATCAGAATGCTTACATGTTGGTTATTAATCTCCTCAGCATCAAGTTCAGTAACTTTTCTCAACCCTAGCTCATCAATCTGCTGTAAGATTTCTTCACTTGTCTTAATTGGTGGTGGTGCTGAGTATTATGTAGTATTCCTGTGAAAATGAGTTATGTTGCATCTAAATTGATGATTAAGCTGAAGAAACTTACGGTGATTACCAAACCATGAAGTCTTTCGAATACTTGTGAGCGAAAATGCATGTGTGTTCTCCATACAGTAAGGATAAGCCAATTTTTCCGATGTAGTCCAGCCTGACAACATCGAGTAAGCGGTAAAATCACTAATTGTCTACATCAGTGCAACTCTCAAGTTAAATTTTTGCTTTCTCGATACATCATTTGTCTATACACCCACATCCCATAATAATTATAGTTCAGCTATCAAATGATGGAGGAAAACATCTATATTCTGTTTCGGATTTTGAGGCCCATGAAAGAGCAATACATGTTCTTATCATTAATTTTTCATACACATCCAAGGTGGCAAATTATACGGAGTTACTATGATTGGCCATGAAGAATATTGTTGTCCTGATTGGCTGAAAGGTTGAAAACCATCAGTTGACAACCCCAATCTGATATTACGGCTTTCATATGCAAATGAAGGATGAGTGCGACTAAAATACTTCTATGCCTCTGAGTTAGATGGATGACACATAATGTCATTTTATTGTTCATGCTCATCGTACTATCTCATGTGATCGGCTGTTACCGCTGAAGCATATAGTCGTTGTAACATTGGTGGCAACGGAAAATAATACATCTTCTTATACATCACATTCATGTGTTTAGCTGATTCTCTTCTGTTCTTAAATCTGGGTTGAGAACATAATTTATACATTGCCAATGCAACATCATCACACCAATATATCATGCAACCATTATTACAACAATCAATTTTTTTCAACAGGTAGACCAATGCTCTGAACTAATTTTTTCGTACTGCAAAAGTTATCCACGATCGTATTATTTTCTGGTAACACTTCTATAATGAATTCTACTCAATCATCAAAGGCCTTATCTGACTGATGTTGCTCAGATTTCATATTCAAACATCGTGCTACAGCTGACGACTGTGAATATTTTTCACACACCGGCCATAATTCTGTATTTAAAGAATTCGGCATCTTATAAAAATTATATGCATAAGGATTAGGAGATTCTTCCATATTCTCTGTCTGGGAACTAGACTCAACTGCATCAAAAAACGATGGTCATTATTAACAAAGATAGGGCCAGCAGCATCATAAACCATTTGGTGATATGGATTTATGGCTTCTGTTTCCATCACTGTTGATATGTTGTATGTGAACTGCTCAACAGCACTACATATAGGGATGGCAACGGGCCGGGTGTAAGACGGGGATGTCAAAACCCACACCCATACCCCGTGATATATAATATCCCCGATCCTGGCCTGTCACTAGTACGGGTCGGAGATTCCTCGTATAGAAAAAGATATACCATTCCTTATCCCATATCCCATATCCTTTTTATTTATTATTTATTTTTTTATCTTTATGCCTTTTTAAAAAAAATCAATTAAAATATTATTGGAACAAATAGATATAAAATAAAAATATTAAATTAACAATTATAGGTTTAAATTTACTTTAGTACTTAAATAAAGAAAAAAATTATTTAAATTACTAAATAAATACTATTACTGTAGAAATCTCATATTTAAAACAAAATGAAATGAATTAATTGATATTGATAGAAATCTCATCTTCACAATAAAGAGAAAAATATTATATTAAATTGAACAAATAAATCATGTTTTTCCTATTTTTTATTTAATAAGTAATTAATTTTTTGACTAAAAAAATAATAATTAAAAAGCCAAAGTCAAATGGGTTTATTGAGCGGGTACGGGTTAGAGAGTCTTATACCCATACATGGCCCGTATACCTAACGGATATTAAAAATTATACCCGAACCCAATCCATTTTTAAAAATGATCGCTAAATACCCACCTCTAATACCTCGGGCCCCCATCCCCGCGGGGATTTTTGCCATCCCTAACTACATGTAAGAATTTTCCCTACCGATCTCATACATAATAATATGAAACAAATCATTTTTTTACCAGATGTAACTTAACTTCCTCATTTTCTCTAAACTTCAGAAGATGACACACTTTGCAAGGACACCTTATCTTATCGCCTTGCATATATGATGACTTACCACTATCATATTCAAAAAATTCTAGTATCATGTTCACAAAGTCCATATTATGTGTGCCATCATTATTAAGTCTCGCATACATCCACCATATATTTGAATTCATTTTTCTTATATTATAACTAAAATGAAAGAAAATTTACAATCCACCCTGTTACAGAAATAAACATATCAAATTATAATATATACTTCAAAATAATCATCAATATACTCATAATAAAAGTTCCTAATTAAATTGATTTTCTTACCTAAATACAACCACACCCAAACAAAATCCCTAAATATAAAAATTCCTAATTAATTTGACACAAACATAATATACATTTGTTAAATAATATGGTAGCAAGAAAAAAAAAACTTACCAAGACTAAAGCTTAAGTGAGCTGAAAACTGGAAATTGAGAAGATAATGAGCAATGAGGCAGAGGAATAGGAAATTTTATTTTTATATTCTAGAAATTTACCGACCGACTTATGCGATCGGTAAAATACCGACCAATATTAAATCGGTCGGTAAATTACCTACTGATAATATTATCGGTTAGTAAAATGTTCATTTTGGCGTCATATCTTGGGCCCAATTGCCATTAGGCACCTAATATTACTGACCGATTTTAAGTCGGTCAATGATTACCGATCGATATTATATTCGATCAATATATATCCATTTTTTGATAAATTTTACTAAAATTATTTCACACTTACAGACCGATATATCATCGGTCGGTAAAGTTGACGTAATACGGACCGACTAGGTCGCTCATAAAACTGAATTTATTTACCGACTGAAAATACGATCGGTAAGACGTCAGTAAGAGCTTGGTGTTATTTGGAGCATATTATTTTTGGACGGAATACCGACAGATTAATCCGTCGGTAATTTATCGATTGGTAAACATCGGTATAAGGTTAGTAAATTTCTTAATCTTTAAACGTCGGTATTCGATCGATATTTATTAGATTTTACAGACGAAATATTTTTGATAGTGAAAACAATAACCCATATTTTCTTATAGTGAAAACAGTAACCCCGAACAGATCCCTGTAATGCTGTAAATCTATAGTGATTATTGACAATTTCTGCACCTCTAAAACAACCCTTGTAGTCTAGAAACATCCCTCAATAACTCCGAAATTTATCCAAAAAATATGGATAATTTTCTACCTCAGAAACAGTCCCGAAACAACCACAAAACTTCACTATTTTTTGTTAATTGTAGTGTAGTTTTGTCGCTGTCGTTGCGCGGTTTCAAGGGTATTAATGGGCAATTTTTACACTCCCAGAACAGTCTCACTGCAGCCTCGTATCAGACCTCTGCAATAACTAAAATTTCACTGCACAACTGAGCATCGAAACTCTCATTTTTGACGCAAATAGTGTGAGTAGTGAGCAAAATTATCACTCGATTTTCTGTGCTATATCTTGTCATTAAGAATCCGTGAGGGTGGACTCCAAGAAAATAGTTGCAGAGAATTTTCTAGGGAAAACTCTCTACTTCAAACTCTAGCCTCATTTTCCTCTTTTTTTGGTTCTTAACAAAGAATGGAATTAACATGGATATTAAAAAATAATTCTTTATATATTTAGGGTAATTAGTCGCTTAATCCTAATGTCTGAAAAGCCAAAATTACGCACTTTTTTATCCTTAAAATTTCGACCATGGGTGTATTTTCTTAATTCAAAATTTTGTTAATTTAATTTTAAATAGGATATTGTATATCCAATTATATGTTTGAATTAAATTGAAGATATAACCAATATCTTAATATTAGTTAAAATTAATTTTGAATTAATTAATTCAAATTCAAATAATTTGAAAAATTATATATATTAAAATAGTTTAATACATAGTATTAAAGTGTGACAATATGTAATTATTAATCAAATTAATAATTATTTCAAAATTTAAATAGTCTATTATTATTCAATTTTACAAGCAATTTAATAATTTAACCCACAGCTCCAAGCTCCAATAATCCCATATATTAATTAAAACTATTTAATCAATTGAATTATTAATTTTAAGTTATTCCACTAAAACTTAAAGTTAAACCCTCGTCACTGCAGATGTTTAATTTAAACTGAACAACGCCAACGTCCATCGATATAATCATTTCATACAGATTGACCCTCCACAAGTACCTTATAATTAGATTCATATTAAAATGTCCATTATACCCATTTGATTATTTCTTGCACCTTAAGTATCATTGATACTCTAATGAATGATTTATTCATAACTATTATAAATTTTATCTTTATATTCGTAATAGAAAGACTTGAGTTCTCTAACCATTCATGTTTTCCCACAAGAATGACTGAATTCTATATCTAAGTTAAACGTCCACAACTACATATCAAATTATGTATAAGAGCAAAGCGAGATTTATCGCTATGCCTATGATACCGGCGAACATGACACTATTGGGATCGTAGCCCGTAGAGAGTACGGATAGCCACAATGGACTACTCAAAGAATGATGGAGTTGCCACCCAATATGAAACACTTGGAATGATTTAATACCGCACTACATCCCTCGTAAGGGCTTACCTTAAACATGTTTGGGTTCGTAATGGTCACTTACTAATGCCAGTATAATATTCAGGTTTGAAAGAGGTAAAGACATGTCTTGGAATGCAACATCATGCAATAACAATTTAAAGCGTACACGGGCGCAATCATTAATAATAAAAATGATACAATAACAATATTAATAGGCATAAACATATAAAAATTATTAGAGCAATAGCAAAATACTAATTAAATAGAATATAATACATATCTCGCCAGCTTGGTTTCGGAGAAGCCTGGCCAAACATATTCCAAAGCATTAATATCTGGCGGGACTTATCTCAAGTCTGGCCAGATATGCCGCGTAAACCAGAGAGATAAAAATACAGAATCATATATAGTAATAGTAGTAACAAAATAACAATAATATGACAATAGTAATTAATTTAATAATTATTTTTTAATTATAGAATATTATTATAATATTCTTTAATAAAGCTTATAAGATAAGATTGAAAACTTGGTAAAATTTTATCAAGTATTTGACCTATATTTGGTCTAATTTGGGCCACATATTATAATACAAAAATAACCCTCCCTATATATATATAGCTAAACTAGGCATATCACCATGTTTGGTGAGAAAATTATTTTCTTTTTCATTTTGGCTTGAGAGAAAGCTCATGTGCTAAACATAGCATTTAAAATTAGAGTTTCTTTAATCCACCAAAATTAGAGAGTGTGGGAGAAATTTTGTAAGCAAATTAAAGCTAGTACTAGCAATTAAGATAACTTCCAACTTTAATTTTGATTGAAATTATTTTTTATACTTCCAAGTTATTGTATATGATGTAATATTGTTTCTTTCATATTTGGTGTTACTTTTGTGCTTGGAAATCTAATTAGAACTTTAATTACATGTATGTGTAATTAATTAAGCTAATTAGTATAATTAGGCCTAATTAGGTTGTAGGAAAACTCAATTGACATTCTAAAGTTGCTAATGTCACTCCATGATGACCTAAAATTATTTTAACAGTGATTTTTTGATGTTGACTCTCCTTGTTGTTGAATTAAGTAGGTATTAATGTGATTAATTGTAAAATTAATTCAAAAATATTGATTTTGTGAAATTGACATGTTGTATATGAAATCAGAATGTTATAATGCATAGAAAAAATTCTCATAATTTTCAAAATCATTGAGAGGATTATTGATAATACATACAAAGTGGATCTTCCCTGTGAGTATAATATATCTGCTACTTTTAATGTTTTTGATCTACCTTCCTTTTTATGCAGGTACAGATTCGAGGTCGAATCTTTTTGAGGAAGTAAGGAATGATGGAAACCAAGCTATGAACTCAAATACAGATAAAGTTATTGCCACATTATGCTGACCAATGAGCTCAAGATCCTTTGCATGTTTTAGATGGGCTTATTACTAGTTCAAGAGCTAAGAAGATCAATGAGCCTATGCTTGGACTTGCTTATTCTACTTGGACTTGTTCATTCTACTTAGGCTTGTTCATTCTACTTAGGCCATAACTACACATTCACTGGATCAGTCATCTACTTCTACTTTCGCAGTGGGCTTGCAAGATGTGGGATCTACCTTAATCCACATAATTCAAGTTATAGAAGACCCGGGCCAATCCAATTGAAGACTTGCGGATTTTCGTATTTTTATTGGGCCTTGGTGTGAGCCTTCACCTATTTAGGCTTAATTGTCTTATTTACTTAGTTATTATTATGTCATATTGTAATTGGGTAGATTAGGGTTAGCTTATAAAAAGGAGGCATTATGCTTATTAATTATTATATTATATTGAATCAAAATTAAGCGTTTTTTACTTAATGAGAGGATTTATCATCTTGTTTTTGTCAGAACTTTAAACATATCAAATGTTCTACTTTTATGACGTTCAAATCCTTCAAAGTAGGTTTATGAAATAAATTTTCATCGGTTCTAGTTCATACATATAAATATGGTTGTTGACGTTCCTAGAAATTCATTCTGTCCGATGGGTTGATATCACATTTTACCCGTTCAAAATGAGGCTTATTATAGTTTTTCATTATAAATATATAAATGGAAAATTAAAGAAAAAAATGAAGTGTTTATTGGAATGCTATACTGTCGTCTTTCAAGCTTTTCAAAATCATATGCAGCTTTTTTTTAAAATATAACAACAAATCACATTTCTAATATTTTACTTTTAAAACTTAAAAGAAGGGAAAAAGATAAAATTATAAGTAATAAGATCACAATCACATACCTTCCTTTTAAATATATTAAAGAATAAGGCTAAGCAAATATGGAATAAAATTATCCTAAAATAAGGAAGTATGAGTCATGACTCATGAGTCAGAGAAAGACGATTGAATAAGATTACACATACCCTGCCCATCATCATTGAACCCTAGAAATAATTCAACATATCATAATAATTCTTGTGTGAAGTGATATCCAATAATTAATAAACATACATATGATATATGTAAAAATATTTTAATATAATTATTATATAATTGGTATTTTTTTTATATTTTAATATCGGTAATAAAATATTATTAGAATATTACATGATTCACATGCTATATTCTACAATTTTTGCATCATTAAATAATCCAAAAGCATAAGCCCTACAAAGATGACTTTCGTCTCTCTTCCCCCCCTCCCTTAATCATCCTATAAATGATTAGCCGCTTAACTTAAGCCTGTGTAACTGACAACCGAACCCCATAGATCTATATAGAAAATAAATACTCGGCCTCTAACAATCATATCATGATTCTACTAATCGTTTTCAGCACCTTGACCCTAATCTTGATCGTCCGTTTTCTATCAAAAACATCATTTCTACAGATCCTGATGAACTATTATCGATCATTCGAAGATTGGTTTCATGTTTACCAGTCATACAAAATACCTAAACACAAGGAAAATTTCCAAGAAAATGTCGTTTATGGTAAAGTTTCCATTTACCTCAACTCTCTTTCTTCCCTCGAAGATTCCCAACTCACCAACCTCTTCAGTGGCTCTAAATCAAATGAAATCATCCTCAATCTTGAAGCAAACCAGACCCTAGTTGACACTTTCCTCGGCGCCAGGGTTTCATGGACGAATAATAAAGAAACCAACACCTTCATAATGATGCTCCGACAGAAAGATAAACGAAGAATCCTACGTCCGTATTTGCAACATGTATTTTCCGTTGCTGATGAGATTGAGCAGAACAAGAAAGAGATCAGATTGTACATGAACTTGGAGAGAGAACGGTGGAGATCAATCCCGTTCACGAATCCTGCCACGATGGACAACGTTGTTCTCCCAAAAGACCTCAAGATTAAGGTTATGTCCGATCTTGAACTCTTTCTTAAGTCTAAACAGTATTATAACAAAATCGGCCGTCTTTGGATACGGAGTTATCTTTTACACGGCCCGTCCGGTACGGGGAAATCAACTTTAGTTGCGGCTATGGCTACATTCCTGCGCTATGATGTTTATGATCTTGATTTGTCAACGGTGTCTGATGATTCTGATTTGAAGACTCTTTTGTTGCAAATTAAATCGAAGTCGTTGATTTTGGTGGAGGGTCTTGATAAATTCTTGAATAGTACCAAGTCAACAGCTGGGATTTTCAGTTTCATGGATGGGGTTATGTCGTGTTGTGGGGAGGAACGTGTGATAGTTTTTACGGTGAGTGATAAGGATCTGATTGATGATCAGACGGTGATGAGCCTAGGGAGGATTGATGTTCACGTTCAGTTTCCTATGTGTGATTTTTCAACCTTCAAGATTTTAGCGAATAATTACTTGGGTGTCAAGGAACACAAGCTTTACGGTCAAGTTGAAGAAGGTTTTCTAAATGGGTCAAGTTTGAGCCCAGCCCAGGTTGGTGAGCTCTTGATTTCGAATCGGACTTCGCCCACTCGAGCCTTGAAATCGGTCATAACGGCTCTGCAAAATAACGAGGGTGCTAGGAGGAAACAAGTCGACAAAATCGGGGCGAGATCAAGTGAAAACGGGTCGGGTCAACCCACGGAGGATGGGTTGTTATGTAGAGAGAGTGTTCATACAGTAAGAGAATTTCGAAAACTGTACGGATTTTTGAGGGGTAGTAGAAGAAAAGAAAGGAGGAGCCGCCGTTGGATACACGACATGATCAAGCATGAGTACTACGAAACTTGAAAATAATTTATTTGTTTTTTTTAAAATATTCAATATTATTGTTATGTAATTCCAACATTTTTTTTTTTTTATAACCGGGTGTCCGGGCCAGGTTACGCGCACCTCGACTAATCTCCGGGATCTATGTCCCGTGCCCTCAGAAGTTTCCCAACACAGATCAGGGTAAGTCGTTGGCTTTTCACACCAGAGGGCATGACCCCAAAGAAATGCATTTAGTGGAATTCGAACATTGAACCTGAGAGGAAGCAAACCACTCAAGCCAAAATATTTACCACTGAGGCAACTCCTTAGGGTTATAATTCCAACATTTGATTTGATGCATAAATATCAGTTTAAATTTCTTTTACAATTTAATAGTTATTTTGACAATATTGTAGCAAAAAAATGGATAAAGAGTTGCCATGATTGACTTTTTTTATGGATACGTTAAGTGTGTGTATATATAAAAGAATTAAAAAAAAAAAAAAAAAAAAAATCTATCCAACAAGCCAGCCACTGAATTCTATCTCGTTAAGCAAGTCATCAAACCTGACTATCTGCAATTCAATGCCAGCTACCTTTAACTCTATTTTTTGAAACATTAAAAATGACACCGTAAAATCATCCGATCACAAATTATTATTATAAAAAAATATATCTCTATATTAGAATTTAGGACTTAAATAATTAAATCATAACTCTTATACTAATAAGTCACAATACCTTTTAACTCAACACACCAACAAAAACCCAGCATCACCGGCATCAATCCTTTGTCGGAAATTCCACACAATAGCCCCTAACATGAACAAACCACAACCACTTATCCCACTTCCATATACACACGGTACAATTCGCAACCAACAATCAAAATATAGCCCCTCAATTCATCGTATCACAGCCCATCATATAATCGACATCAAGCCACTTTTGGATCAAAGCCCTCTCGTAAGTTTGACTAGAAGCCCCAATCACAAGATCTATTATGAGTTCCCAAGATAAGGGCAGCAGAGCAGAAGTAGGGAGGGATTGGGACAACACTTGTTGGCTCAAAACACTCAATTTTCATCATGTAGTCACGCATATGGGAGATTATATTCACTATGCGATTGATTTTATCTGAATCCCCTTTATTCTGTAGCAGCCAAACTCATTGCTGCTGCACTTAATCAAGGTTCATTGTGATTAATATGCATCAACTATCACCAGATCATTTCTACTTGTTAGTTTGTTATTCATTTACACCAGACTCTGTTATTTCCCTCCAAGAATCAGTTAGAGTACTTACAGGTGTAGTTACTTCATTGGCTCATTGTTTGACTTGCTATTATATATAAGTCGTGAGCTTCATCTTGTAAAAGATACCAAGAAATACAAATCTCATTTTTCTTCTTCTGCATTTTCCTTCAACTTTCACAACAAACTTTCTCACTTACCAAACAAATCTTTAAAGCCATCACTTTCAACATGGTATCAGAGCCATCCACTTCACAAAAATCAACCACAGAACCGGAATCCTTCATTCATAATTCAACAAATTTCACTTTTGCAACACATGTTAAACTTGATAATTCCAATTTTGTGATTTGGAAATCGCAAGTAATTTCGTCCATAAGAGGAAATGGACTGGAACATTTGATTGATGAAGATGCAGGAAAACCAGAGCGATTTGTTGTTAGTCCTGGTGAGGATGGAGCTACAAGCAAGACAAAGAATGTTGTATTTCTTCTATGGAATCGTCAGGATCAACTGTTACTCAGCTGGTTGTTGTCATAGATCAGTCCAGAAATCTTGAGTATGGTAACAAACTCTTCCAATTCTCTTTTGCTTTGGTCAAAATTAGAAGATAAATTTGATGCAGAAACCCTAGCTAAGAAATCTAGGTTGCGTGTGCAGTTAATGAATACAAGGAAAGGAAGTATGAATATTTCACAATTTTATGCTAAATTGAAGTCTATTAGTGATAACTTAGAACTTGCAGGAGAAAAGATCAGTGATGTTGAATTGATTAACTATATGATTGGAGGACTTGATGAAAATTTTGATGCACCAGTGTGTTATATAGAAGCAAATATAGTAAGAATGAGAGAAAATGAAGCATATGCAATGCTTTTATCTCACGAAGCTAGGATGGAAAAGAATTGTGCCAAGAAGGCAGTAGAGATGAAGGAGATGTTTAGTGCAAATATTGCACAAACGAGTCAAAATGGCTGGAATAATGGAGGAAATAGAGATTACTGGAATGAGGGTGGTAGAGGAAGTTCTGGAAGGAGCAATGATCAGTGGAAGGGAAGAGGATATGGAAGAGGACAATACAATGAAAATTTTGGTGAATATCAGCAAGTAAATGGATACTCTGATGGTTATCAAACTTATGGTGGAGGTAATCAAGGAAGATGACAAGTTAGGTTAAAAGGAAGTTGTCCTGGAGCCATTTGTCAGGTCTGTTTCAAACCAAATCACACAGCCTTAGATTGCATACACAGATATAATAATCTGTATCAGGGTCAGTACAACACCAAACCTCAAAATGGGGGACAAATCAGAAATCCAAACTTTAACAACTCCTACCCTGTCAGTAACAACTTTGGTGGTAGTCTTCTCGACCTGCAGGACCTAGAGTTGCTTACATGGCTTATGGTCAGGAAGCCTACAATGCAAGTTCAGTCATGTAAAATGGTAACAGACAAGATTATGGTGCAAATATAAACACAAATGATGAGGGTTGGTACTTAGATTTTGGAGCCACACATCATCTAACTCACAATATGGCAAATTTGAAGATTGATGAAAGATATGATGGTGATCAAAAGCTAATAGTCGGTAATGGACAAGCTCTTTATATTTCTCATGTAGGATATGCATGCTTATCTTCTTCATCAGGTGTTAAGTTACATTTGAATGATATCATTTTTGTTCCTAACATCACAAAAAATCTCTTGAGCATTTCAAAGCTAGTTACTGATAACTCTATAATTGTTGAATTTTTTTATGATGTGTGTGTTCTTAAGGACAAGAAGAGAAAGATAATGCTGGCATAAGGGAAATCTAAAGGGGGTCTGTATCAGTTCTTCTCAAATCTTTCAATCCATTCAGCTTCATACCTCTGTTCTAAAGAACTCTCACCTATTTTCATGTTTTCTTTTGCTTTAACATCTCTGAATAATCCTAGTTCATCAGTAGTAACTTATGTTGAAAAGAAATTCAACCAAGCTTCTTTGTTTCATCAAAGACTTGGACATCCTCATTAGAATGTATTGAACAAAATTCTAAATAAAATTGATTGTTCCTCTTACAATGCTTTTGATGTTGATTTATGTGATGCTTGTCAATATGGAAAACTACATAAATCTCACTTTGGTTCATCTTTCATTAAAACCAATTCACCACTTAAACTACTACATCTAGTTTTATGGGGTCCTGCTCCTGTCTTGAGCACCAATGGGAGT
Source organism: Zanthoxylum bungeanum (assembly GCA_019454045.1). Taxonomy (NCBI): domain Eukaryota; kingdom Viridiplantae; phylum Streptophyta; class Magnoliopsida; order Sapindales; family Rutaceae; genus Zanthoxylum; species Zanthoxylum bungeanum. Next base: position 19,058 of record SKCR01023533.1, read on the forward strand.
AGATATTATTTGAGCATAGTAGATGACTTCACTAGATATTGCTGGATATTTTCTCTATCCTTGAAATCAGATACATTCCACACCTTTAAATCATTCAAAAAGCTAGTGGAAAATAAGTTAGGCAGGAAGATTAAAACTGTACAAACAGATCTAGGAGGGGAGTTCATTGCTTTGAGCTCATTTTTGAAAGGAGAAGGCATTGAGGTTAGGTATAGTTGTGCTTACACCCATCATCAAAATGGAGTGGTTGAGAGAAAGCATAGACATCTTGTTGAAACATGACTTACACTTTTAGCTCAGGCAAAAATGCCATTACATTACTTGTGTAAGGCTTTTCATACTGCATGTTACCTTATTAACAGACTTCATTCTTCAGTTCTAAAAAATCAATCACCTTTTGAAAAATTTTATGGTCACAAGCCATACTATAACTTTCTAAAAGTTTTTGGGTGTACATGTTTTCCTTATCTCAGGCCCTACAACAAACATAAGTTGGATTTTCACTTTAGAAAATCCATCTTTATAGGATACTCACCAGTTCATAAAAGGGTATAGATGTCAGGACTCGACGGGGCAGATATATGTGGTTCGAAATGTGGCTTTCAATGAAAAAGAATTTCTCTACTCTAGCTTATTTCTCTCAAATACTTCTTCACCTTCACTGTCTTCTGCAGATACACCTTCCACATCTACTTTTTCCATACCTTCAGTGTGGAAAAATCTGTCAACTTTACCTTGCAGATGCTTATCTCCACCTTTAGATTCCCAGTCTCCAGCATAACTATCTTCTTGTTTCAGAAATGAACACAACAGCACACCTGTCATAAATTCAATAACTAATGATCATGTTAGTTCCTCAGCCACTTTTCCATACCTTCAGTGATACTGATTCTGTTTCTTCTTCACCACTTGCTATTTCTGACTTTGTTCCTTGTAATTCAACTCATTTATCTCCTACCACCCATCCCATGACCACTCGACTTAAATCAGGAGCTATACAGCCCAAAATATATCATAGGTCTGGCATCATCAGGCCTAGAACTTACATGGCTGTAATCCAACACCTTGAACCACATTCAGTTAAGCATGCATTGAATACTGAAGAATGGAGAGCTGCTATGAAAGATGAATTCCAGGCTCTTGTTACAAATAACATCTGGCAGTTAGTACCAAGAACTGATTCACGGAAAATGGTTGGTAACAAGTGGATTTTTAGAGTAAAGTATAATCCTGATGGAATTGTTAACAAATATAAGGCTCGGTTAGTGGAAAAGGGGTTTCATCAGACATTTGGAGTTGATTATTTTGAAACATTCAGCCCTGTAGTAAAACCATGTACCATCAGAGTGATTTTAAGCCTAGCAGTGATGAATGGATGGGTTATTAGGCAACTTGATGTGAATAATGCTTTCTTAAACGGTGTCCTATAATAAGAAGTATATATGCATCAGCCAAAAGGCTTTATTAATTCACAATTTCCGGGGCATGTATGCAAATTACAGAAAGCATTGTATGGATTGAAACAAGCCCCACGTGTCTGGTATGATAAGTTGAAGGCTTCATTCCTTGAATGGGGTTTTCTGAATTCACGTTCAGATACATCTTTATTCTTTAAGCATTGCTCAGGAAACTTGCTGGTTATTTTAGTGTATGTTGATGACATACTCATCACTGGTTTTGACTTGGCTCTCATTGAGGGGTTAATGCATCAATTGCATGAGGCTTATGCACTCAAAGACCTTGGTGAATTCAACTATTTTCTTGGAATAGAAGTTACACCCTCTGTTGATGGCTTGCATTTATCACAAACTAAATACATTGGAGACATCTTAAGAAATTCTGATATGCTTGATTGCAGGGGTTGTCCTACACCAATGAGTAATACAGAAAAGTTGATTAGAGATAAGAGAGCCTTTTTTTAGAACCATACTCTTTATAGAAGCCTCATGGGATCCTTGCAATACGTGGTGTTAACAATACCAGATATTGCCTTCTCTGTCAATAAACTCAATCAATTTCTCTCTGCTCCCACACAGTTACATTGGTTAGCTTGTAAGAGAGTCTTACGATATTTACAATGTACTATTGATCATGGTTTGCAGTTCTATGCCTCTGGTTCTCCTCACCTGTCAGCTTATTGCGATGCCGACTGGGGGTCTGACCTTGATGATCGTCGATCGGTGGGCGGATATTGTGTATTCTTTGGTGACAACTTGGTGTATTGGTCCTCCAAAAAACAAGCAATTGTCTCTCGCAGCACAGCAGAGTCGGAGTACAGAGCCTTGGCTTAGGTAGCTTCTGAAGTGTTGTGGCTTACTTACTTACTTCAAGAGTTGGATATCAAAATGTTTCATCCTCCTCTCATTCACTGTGATAACAAAAGTGCAGAGGCACTGGCGAAAAATCCCAAGTATCATCCAAGAACCAAGCACATTGAACTTGATCTTCACTTTGTCCGGGATCATGTCCAGAAGAAAGAATTCCAGATCACACATTTTTCTAGTGAGGAGCAAATTGCAGATGTGTTTACTAAGCCTCTCAGTATTATTCAACATTCATGTCTCAAGTCCAAGCCCAATGTCTTGCCAAGACCTTGAGCTTGAGAGGGGGATGTTGAAATATATTGACTGATGAAGAACTCCCAATACTCTGGTGCTGCATCTGTAGCAACCAAAGCTAAACACACCTGATCCTGATGCTGCATCTGTAGCAGCCAAACTCATTGCTGCTGCACTTAATCAACTGGTTCATTGTGATTACTATGCATCAACTATCACCAGATCATTTCTACTTGTTAGTTTGTTATTCATTTACATCAGACTCTGTTATTTCCCTCCAAGAATCGGTTAGAGTACTTACAGGTATAGTTACTTCATTGGCTCATTGTTTGACTTGCTATTATATATAAGTCGTGAGCTTCATCTTGTAAAAGATACTAAGAAATACAAATCTCATTTTTCTTCTTCTGCATTTTCTGTTGTGATTCTCTGATCACTTTAGAGTGTGTTTGAGGAAAAATCAAATTGAATTTCTATTACTACAAGAATAGATACAAAGTGTTTAAACTTTACAAAAATGAAAAACCTCACACACAACACTCTCAAGCTCTCTGCTGGAGCTTATTACACTCATTTGGGGTTTCTAAAACACTAAGATTAGGCTTCAATTTATAGGGCAAAAATGTGTGCTACAGTGCACACGTTTTTGCCAACTCAAAACCCTAAAAACATGGCAATCACCACCTAAAGTTGTTTTGTTTGATTTCTCTATTTGCAAAACCACCGAAAGTGGTTTGTTCACTTGTTCTGCTTGCAGTTGGAAACCACGGCAGGAAGCTTCTGTGTGCATGCAGTAGTTGTACTCTACAATTCTCCCCCTCCAGCTGCATCTGAAACAATCGTCATCTGACAGCTATCCTGGCTATGTCTCTGCACAACTCTAGCTTATCCCGATTACCATTCCTTTGTTGGCATGTCGACTGTCTCTCTGCACAGCACTCTTTCACTGCATCTCTGTACAATATTCTTTTGTTATGTCTCTGCATAGTACAATCCACTGCGTCTCTGACAGTAATATTCTGTTGTGTTCTCTGCACAGTTCTGCTGCCATGTTTCTTCACCCATTTGTTCTTCAGTGTCTTCTTGCCTTGTGAGAAACTCTCTGACTCATCCTCATCAATAAGCAGAATATATTCGGATCCCGGATATCTGGTTGATGGAATCCTGCCTCGCTCAGATCTTCTTGTCTGCGGTCTACTGGTTTCAGGAGGTCTATCATCATCCATCTCTGTGAATGATCTTGTAGTTCTAGTAGAGTGGGTTGCGGCTCCCCCTGCTCAACACTCTCTTCTGTAATCTCCGATGGAACAGGCTGTGTCTCCCCCTGCTCAACATCCTCATTTGCCTCCTCTGGTTCTGCTTCTGGAATTTCCTCGTGCACCATATCAGTGGCCAATCGTGCTGGTGCTGGGTCTGGATTTCTGTTGGCACTAGAATTGGAAGACATCATGGGCATTTCAATGTCTTCAATTGTTCGGTCTTCAAGAAACTCTACTTCATGGCTTCTGATGACCATATTTTCTTTCGGATCCCATAGTCTGTATCCAAATTCTTCATCTCCATGACCTAGGAATATACATGGAGTTGTCCTTGCATCGAGCTTCTCTTTAAGCTCATTGGATACATATACAACGGCTAAACAAACGAATACTCTAGGGTGAGTGTAGAAGGGATTCTTACCAGACCATACTTTCTCCGGAATCTCAATGTTCAACGGTAAAGATGATGATCTGTTGATCAGGTAACAGGCAGCACAAACAGCTTCTCCCCAGAATGGCTTTGGCAACTTAGCCATACTGATCATTCCTCTGACTTTCTCCATAATGGTGTATTTCATTCTCACAGCGATACCATTATGTTGTGGTGTGTGTGGAACAGTTCTCTCATGTCAAATCCCGTGTCTCCAGTAGTAGGCTTCGAACTCTCTAGAACTGTACTTGCCTCCATCGTCTGTGCGAAGGCACTTCAACTTCTTCCCTGTTTCATGCTCTACCATGGCGTGGAACAGCTTGAATTGATCTAGGACCTGATCCTTCGTCTTGAGGAAATACACCCAGATTTTCCGTGAAGCATCATCGATGAAAGTCAGAAAATACTTGTTACCGCCCAATGAATCAACCTCCAAATGACCACAAACATCAGAGTGCACCAGACTGAGCAACTCTGATCTTTTCACTGAAGAGAAATCAAATGAGACTCTGCGTTGCTTACCAATCAGGTAGTGGTTGCAAGGACCTCGTACAGTATCCTTGGTAATCTCCTTCTTGTTCAGGGTAGACAACACTCTCCCACTCATGTGTCCGAGTCTCTGGTTCCACAGATTTTGTGAAGTCTCTTTTTCAGCTACATTGAGGCTGTCTGCACAAATCTTCACATGAGTCTTGTATAGTGTGCCGCAATCATGTCCTCGGGCGACAACCATGACACCTTTTGTCATTCTCCATGTGCCATTTCTGAAGTGATTGTCATAGCCCTGTTTGTCAAGAGTTATCCCCGAGAGTACATTCAGCCGAAGTTCTAGAACATGCAGGACATCCTTCAAGGTCAATGTACACCCGACATTTATCTGCAACTGAATATCACCCATTCCTACTATCACAGAGGAACTGATATTTCCCATCTTCACTGCTCTAAAGTCTCCTGCTTTGTATGTTGTGAAGAAATCCCTGTGAGGAGTGACGTGGTAGGATGCTGCAGTATCTACCACCCACTCAACATCTTGGGTTGCGTTGTGAAGGCATGTTTCTTCCTATATGGAGCATATTGCTACATCTGCTTGGACAACGACCAGTGTCTCTTCTTCGTCATTCTTCGGTTGGTGATTGCATTCTCTCTGCTCTCGTTGCAGTTTTCAGCAATTCTTCTTTAGGTGGCCTTCTATGCCACAGTGGAAGCACTTGTATGTCTTTTTCCCGTCCTTGGATATGCCCCTGCTTTTGCTTTTGCCTCTCCTCCCACCTTGATGTTTCTCATGTTATCTTCCTCGTTGCTCCGAGACAAGGGCTTCTGTTTGATCTGAGCCCACGTCTTTTCTTCTGGCTTCTTCATTTGACAGGGCATCTTTTACCATAGGCATGGTAAGTTTGCCTCCTGGAGCTGAGTTGCTGAGAGTAACCACCAGAGTCTCCTAGCTATCAGGAAGAGAACTGAGTAGCAAGAGGGCTTGAACTCCGTCTGCCAGTTGCATGTCTACTGCAGACAATTGGTTCACCAGGCTTTGAAACTCGTTGGTGTGTTCTGCAACGGAAGTTCCACTCCGCAGCTTCAGGTTCACCAAACGCCTCATGATTAAGGCTTTATTCCGAGCTGTTTTGGCCTGGAACATGTCTTCCAATTTCCTCCACATTTCATAAGCATCTGTGTCCTGTGCTACATGGTGGAAGACATTATGGCTGATCCACTGCCTAATCTGTCCCAAAGTTCTGTTGTTGAGTTTATTCCAGTTATACTCCTTAACAGACTCTGGTTTCACTCCCTTCAACTCGATGACATCAAAAAAATCTTTGCAATGCAAAAAATCTATCATCCGAGGTCTCTAGAGGGAGTAATTAGTTGCAGTCAGTTTAATCATTGCACCAGAATGTGAATCTTCCATTTCCATTTTAAGTTTTAAAGTTTAAAATGAAAATAGATTAAAATCGGGGCTGAATTTCACAAATCTGAGGTCACCGTTGCGTCTGGAACGGGCGAAAATGGTGGAATAGACATTTCGTTGGTCTAAATCCGACACATGGGCTGATTTGTAAATTCCTAAAAGTTCTGGGGCAAAACTGTAAATTTCAAAACTTCAGGGGGCTAAATGAAATTTACCAGAATGCTGACGTGGCGATGCTGACGTGGCAAGTGGGACCGGCTTTGCTGACATGGCGGCTGACGTGGCAAGCTAACGTGGCTGGTAGACCCGGCCAAGGTTCCGGTTCGGAACCGGAACCGAACCGGAACCGAACCGGTTGGAACCGGACGGTTCCGGTTCCAACCGGTTCCGGTTCCGGAACCGAACCGGAACCTAACCGGTTCGGTTAGGGTTCCTCCCCTAGCCGAACCGGTTGGAACCGTTCGGTTCCAAGTTTGTATATATATAATAATATATTTTTTTAATTTTTTAATTAAGATTTTTATTTGTAATTTAGTGTAATTATGTAATGTAATTTAACTTAATTTGTAATTTACATAATTTTATTTGTAATTATGTAATTTTATTTGTAATTATTTTCAAAAATAATAATTTAATATAATTATTTGTAATTGAGTTTTATTTTCAAAACAGTAAAAAAAAAAAAAAAAAAACCGAATGGAACCGGAATCGGAACCGGAACCGAACAGTTCCGGTTCGGTCCGGTTCCATTTTAGTGTGGAACCGGAACCGAACCGGAATTAACCGGTTCGATTCCGGTTCGGAACCGAACCGAACCGCCGGCCCTGTCTAGTGGCTGGGTCGCTGACGTGGCAAGCTGATTGTGCGCTGACTGGGTCTGACGTGGCACTGACATGTCTGCCACGCGTATCGTCTTCTTCCTTCAGCGTGCGTGAGGCGCGTGGCTGCGAATCTTCCTCACTCGCCGGCGCGTGTTGGCGCGTGCGGCGTCGTCCGGCCTCCGTTTGGTCGCCGCGAAATACCACCGAGCTCGTCTCGACGTGAACTAGCTGATGGTGCCCTCAAATTGGATTTTTGACAACTTTCGTCGGAATCGATTTTCCGAACGGAAGCTCAGTTGTTCGGTTTTTCGACCCCAAAGAAGAACCAAAGCTCTGATACCACTTGTTGTGATTCTCTGATCACTTTAGAGTGTGTTTGAGGAAAACCCGAATTGAATTTCTATTACTACAAGAATAGATAAAAAATGTTTAAACTTTACAAAATGAAAAACCTCACACACAACACTCTCAAGCTCTCTGCTGGAGCTTATTACACTCATTTGGGGTTTCTAAAACACTAAGATTAGGCTTCAATTTATAGGGCAAAAACGTGTGCTACAGTGCACACGTTTTTGCCAACTCAAAACCCTAAAAACATGGCAATCACCACCTAAAGTTGTTTTGTTTGATTGCTCCATTTTCAAAACCACCGAAAGTTTGTTGTGCTTGCAGCTGGAAACCATGGCAGGAAGCTTCTGTGTGCATGCAGTAGCTGTACTCTACATTTTCCTTCAACTTTCATAACAAACTTTCTCACTTACCAAACAAATCTTTAAAGCCATCACTTTCAACAAACGATTATCATGTTTGTATTAGCCGCAACTTTCCATATCAGCATAGAAGGGTTACTACTTGTCAAATTAAAGTTCAGGTGTTTCATAGTATTGGGAATTAAAGAGATATGGACAATGAAAAATATTTGATTGAACGAATATCGCTCTTCACCTACTCTAGAACCCATCAATTCATCATGTAACATAATCATACGAAACATAAATGAAAGTGAAAAAAAAAACACACAAATACGACACACCTCTTTGCAGGACTTGGGGGAAACGACGCCGTTACTTGGTTCGGCTTCAAAGTTGGTTCAGGAGAATGAAATTAACTGTGGGTTGCTTGTTGATGAGCTCCTTTTACAGGTAAGTAAGTCTTTTTTTTTTTTTTTTTTTTTTAGTTTTTAATTTTTTTTTTTTTTGAAATGAGAAACATATATTAGAAAAAAATTAAAGGTTACATGAGATAAAAGAAGGAAGATCATCCTTCCACAAACCAGCAACCTAGCCTTTACAGGCTAATTTGGCTACTCTATGAGCAGCACCATTACATATTCTAGGAGTAAAATGGGTCGTACATAAAGGGACCTCATGGAGCAACAATTTGATATCCTCAACAATCCACCATACTTCCTTGATACTAGATAGCTTTCCTAAGATTAAGTTAATCACATTTTGGGCATCAGACTCAATGATAATAGAAGAAAACTCCAAGACTTTTGCACACTCCAAACCAAAACGCACCGCTTCAGCTTCTGCCACTTCCACATCTCCTTGAAAAGGAATGCTCTTCGCCCCCACTGCTAAAAAGACACCCAAATGATTTCTGAACACCACACCCAACCCCACTTTGTTTGCTATCTTGTCGACTGCCGCGTCGGTATTTATTTTCACCCAAGAAGCCGGAGGAGGGGACCAAGCCAACACCCCACCTTCATAATTGCTCGCCCCAAGCACCCTATCAGTCATATTGGCTCTGTTAAAAGAGCTCCAAAGAGCTTCTGCCTTCGCAACTATAGATGGACAATCTGTCAATATACCTTGGATTACAGCATCATTTCTAGCACCCCAAATGACCCACATTAACACAAGAATTTTTTCCATATCATCTTTGGTCAAGTTGCGGAACCCCCAAAATAATAGATCGCCCAAATCACCTTTTCCTGCTCTCGCGCACAACTCTCTTCCACCATTTAGACCCCAACAATCTTTAGAAACTTTACAATTAAACAAAGCATGAATCACTGTCTCAGTTCCTTCCAAACATCTTTGGCACCGCCCATCCTTTAAGACTCTTCTGCAATGAAGATTTTCGGCTGTAGGAATCCAGCCACAAACCCCTCGCCAGGCAAAGATTTTAATTTTTCCAGGTATATGTAATCCCCACATCAAGTTCCAAATGTTTTGGTTTGAGGCAGAGGCAGAAGAGTTACCTGAATCATCATCATACTTGATTTTTCTGGCCAGGTAATATGCTGTCTTCACTGAGAAAAAACCCCTTTTTTCAAAGTGCCAAATTATTTGATCTTTCTTCACTTCCTTGGGCAGTGGAATATTCATGATCTCCTTAACATCTTCGTCCAGGAAATTCTTCTTAATGAGGTCTTCATTCCATCTATTATTCCCCAACAACAAACTACTTACTCTAGTCGCTCCTGGAAGGATTTTGCTCAAGAAAGGCCGGAAAAAATTTGGTCTAGGCAACCAGTTACTTTCAAGAATTTTTGCATCTGAACCATCCCCGATCCTCCATCTTATCCCCTTTTCCAAAATATCCCTTCCCCAAAGAATGCTTCTCCAAACAAAGGATGGGTTATGCCCCAGTTTTGCATCTAAGAACTGCCCATGTTTGAAATATCTAGCTTTTAGAATGGTTGACACCAACGAGTGTGGATATTGAAGAATCCTCCATCCTTGTTTTGCTAGCAAAGCTTGATTAAAATTGCCAAGATCCCTGAAACCCAATCCACCATCTCTTTTTGAGTAACTCAGCCGATCCCACTTGGCCCAGTGAATCTTCCTCTTATCACTCGAGGACCCCCACCAGAAGGCATTTAATTTCTTTTGCACCTCATCACAGAATCCATTGGGGAGTTTGAACACACTCATGGCGTAGGATGGAATTGCTTGTGCAACCGCTTTGATTAACACTTCTTTTCCCCCACTTGAGAATAATTTGCTGTGCCAATTTGAAACTCTCTGAAAAATTTTGTTCTTTATTTCGTTGAAGAGTCTGATTTAGTTTTTAATTAAATGTGCTGAATTTGGGAATTTTGTTAGTTAGAATAAGAAGTATGAATTTTGGGTTTGTTTAGAAAGTTTGAATTTTGTTTAATATTGAACTCTTTTTATAAAGTTTTTATTACATTTTTCTTACTGGATGGGAAGTAATGTTCAGTTACTCTTTAATGTTAAGAGTATTGTTTTAGCGCGGGATTGTTTCTTTACAAACTTAAGTTGGTTTGTGGGAATTTGCTTATTTTGTTAAAAGTTTTAAAAAGACCAATGAAGTAGTTGAACTGTGTTGAAGAGGATAATAAAAACATTTTTTTTCTTGCGACCTCTCCATTTTAGCATCTAATCAAACTCTTGTATTATGAGTTGTGTCTTTATTTTCTTTTAGATTGGCAGTCTCCTTACTTTTATCATGATATTGCTAACTCTGAATTTTCCGTGTGTATTTAGGGACTTTTGAGTGTGGAGTGTGACTGATTCAATGGAGCTGTGGATTTTTTTTAGATGCTTTAGTTTTATTATATTGCTTATGGTTTCTTACAAGGTAAATTATATTAAAATTTTACTTCATTTGTTGTCCCTGTAAACTTTGATTTGAGAGTCTTTTAAAATTATATTTTATCTCATATGTTGTTACTTGTCGGTATAAACTTTGATTCATGAGTTATTTGATTTTTAAATCAGGTGTTGACATTGCAACGTGTGCAGAGCAGCAACCGTCAGTTCATGCCATCACAAATTATTAAAGAGACTTATCAATTTTGTAATTTATATATAGAATGTAAACTTAGATATAAAACAGATCCAATAGTTTTTTATTTTGAATTGTAATTAGTTGATCATTTGTCTGTTTTGATATTAGAACATAATATATATTTTTTGCTTGTAAATACAAATATTCTATTTACATAAATTAATGTATATGATCATTAAATTAATGTATCAAAATTTGTGTTTTGTAAAATTTTACAATATAAAATGTCATATGATGTATTAAAAATTTGGGAATTATTTATTTTATTACACTTTTAAAGAAACAATATCTTTAGTGGGAAATTTTTTTACCATTAAAGGTATTTTACTTTTTGTGGGAAAATAAATTTTGCCACTAAAAATTTTACCTTTAGTGGCGAATTTTATTTCTCTATTAAAGTCTTAACTTTAGTGGCGAATATTCATTTAGCCACTAATAGCTTTTGTGACGTGTTTTTAGTGGCAAATTAATGGCGATATTATATTTTGCCACTTTTGTGGTGAAAGTATGACTTTTAGTGGCGAAAAATTTCCTCACTAAAAGTCATTTTTATTGTAGTGTATAATGATAACAAACACGACATAAGAGAACATCACATTACCTCTGTTATTTATTTTTATTTATTCTACCAACAATACATTACATCAGGGGTATAGCCGAGCGATTTGAGCTTGAGACCTTGTCTTCAAGCTCCCAGGTTCAAGTTCTATGTAGCACCTTTGTAAAAGTCTGGAACAATACCAATTTACTCACGCATCCATATCAGACCCCTATATGATTGAATGTTGTTGTGTTTCCCCGATATTCCAAAAAATTATATATTATATTATATTATTACTTTAGTTTGTGTAAACAATATATGTTTTAGCATTACATTGATACAAAAGTGTTTTGGGATTATGTTTGTGCAATTATCTCATTACCGACGGATCAATTCTAGAAACTGCTGGGTAGAATTTGTGATTCAATTCAAACCCAAGGGTGTTTCATGATATTAGTCTTTCCTACATCACGTGCGATGCACGCGAAAACGATCTTGACGATGCCTTTAGGAGGATTGAGGAAACCACCAGTCGTCTTCATTGCTGTTGCTACTCTCAAATTTTTTACATTGATGAAACCAACTGTTTAACCAAATCTCGACTTGCAGTCAATTTGGGGTTTTGTTTCTCTCGATCACTTTCTAATCAACTGTCCAAGGTATGAAGATCTCTCAATTACCGTATATTTGTTTATTTATATTTCAACATTTGAACCCAATCAACGATCTAGGTATTAGATTCACTTGTAAATGTTTGTAACTAAATTAACAACTTGTAATGCAAGTTTTAAAGGATAAGGATTTTCTGAATCAAAGTATTGTTTAAAATTGAAATTAACATTTGGGTTTTGCCAGGTGTTTTTTTAATTGAAGCTGGTTTTGTAATCAGCACTAGCTTGTAAGCAAACATGGTATGATGTATGAGCATGGTTGTAATTCTTATTATTTGCTTAGTGTTTTCGCCTGGATATATTGGTCAAATTGATGATTTAATTTTTTTATTTTAGAATTATCTCATTGGAGCTTTTAAACCTGCATGCAATATTTCGATAACATTTTCTGATGGAAAAAGTCGCAAACAGGTAAATTTGTAGTTGTGTTTTTTAAATAAAGTTTGTAAAACAATGGTTTTGCATTATAATGATGTTGATGCGTTATGATTGGCATACTTCTGTTTTCACTCTGTTAATGATGATGTGTTGCAATACTTGTGTATTCAAAGGTTCCGTTGAAGAAGGAAAATGGGCAAACGACTATGGTCCCACTTTTCCAAAGTCAAGAAAATATTTTCGGGAAGGTAATTTGTTTGATAGTATAGTTTGAATGTTGAGGGTTATAGCCAGAGGTTGTCCTGGGGAGAGTCAACACATGCGGTCGGTTGGGGCTCCCAAATTTGACATAAAATCCGGGCCTCCGAATCTAGATAAATTTAAATTTTTAGTGTATAATATGACATATTTTTTTATCCTTTATCGCTAGGGGTTCCATTTTAAGGACTCTCCTAGGACCTTATAAAATTCAAGGCAACTTAGGGCTGTCCCTGGTTAGAGCGTGTACATATTACAATGTTATTTATGTGAATGTTGATGATTATGAGTTTTTGTTCATTTAATTTTCAGATTTCTATAGAACCAGTTCAGGGGAAAAAGGTTGAACACAATGGTGTGAAAATTGAACTCCTTGGTCAGATTGGTGAGTTTCACTGTAGTTATGTTTTGATTCTAGGACTTATAATTTTGGATCATGGCCTGGTGACCTTTTACCGATATATTTTATTATTGGCATTTCAACACTTGTTTCATAGTTGAGTTGACCAAGAGATTTTGGGATCATGGGCAGGGGAGAAAAGGCAAAATTCATTTGTTATCGTGTATCAAATATCTGTTATTGTTATTTGTTATTTGTTTCAGTGTCCAATTTGTTGTGGTTCAGTTGCCTTGATGTGGTCCTTTATTATCTGTTGAACTGGAGATAGTAATGTTGTAATTTTGTTTCACTTTCCAGAGATGTATTTTGACAGAGGCAACTTTTATGACTTTACTTCACTTGGTGAGTATACTTTTTCTTTCCATTTGTTTTCTCTTATTATAAATAAGATTCATAGTTTTTAATTATTTTTTGGAATAGTGTATTGGCTTATTGTTTTTACTTTTTAACACTCTGGCAAGAAAATATGAAAGTTAACTTCAAATTATTTTTTATTATTCTTTTATCATCCTAAAAATCCAAATGTTGGTAGAGTTCCTGTTTTAAGTTTACTTGATATTAATTCATTGACTATGTTTGCATTTTTGCAATTTTGATTATCTTGTTTGCAGTCCGTGAATTGGATGTTCCTGGAGAAATATATGAAAGGAAAACATATCCATTTGAATTTTCTACAGTTGAAATGCCTTATGAGACATACAGTGGGGTGAATGTAAGGCTAAGGTATGCTAATTATTCAATCTTAAAGTTTTCCTGCAAAATCGTTGTGCTTATCAATTTGTTTGATAATGTTCCTTGGTGTTAACTGATTTACTTTGGTCTTACATTGTTGGAAAATATAATCTTGCTTCCAGTTCACCGTTGCTATGTTGAAGCCTAAAAATATCACAGCTCAATCATATGAAACAGCATGGACCGAAACATTGGGTTGTTTTAAATTTCTTTATGATGTCTTCGACATCACATCAATAAATTCATATGTTGCTTAACTGTTGACTTGTAATCTTGCCTACGAAGTAATATAATATTATTTACACGTTCAATTTTTTCTGAAGTGATATGCTTATGTAATTTTTTTAATAAATAAGAAAGGTGGCACTTCTGATATTCCCTTTTACCCTCTTCGCTTCATTCTGTGACATGGGAGGTGGAATGCCAATAACAATCAATTGTTGCTGGTCAGATGATCATGTGGAATCTAAAAACTGGTTCACTGTAGCCCACATGACAATTGGTTGAATAAAAATGATGAATGCAGTGTTATGGCTGAAACTCATGTTAAAGGTTTGTATGTGCTTTATGTAGGTATGTTCTGAAAGTGACTGTCAACCGTGGTTATGGTGGAAGCATAGTTGAATACCAAGATTTTGTGGTAATATTTTCTATGAGCTTCCTCCTCATACACACCATCGCTTTTTTGTAGAATCTGTTATTGATGACAATTGTGAACTTCTGTAAGCACATAATTGAATTTTCTGTATCCTGCCAAATCACAATAGAAGATTATCAATTCGAGATATGGCATTTTTGGAAGATTAAAATGTCACAAAAATCGTGCTCTTTTAATACACTTTATTTGCTACACTATTCTAATATAGCATCTCTTCCTTTTCGTGATGTCTTTTTCTATGCATCAGGTTCGCAACTATACTCCACCTCCATCAATTAACAATAGTATCAAGGTGAGGTTTGGTGTTTATTTCTATAGGGAATAAATTATTAAAAAATGATTTGCTATCTCATTTTGCATTCGCTTTCTCAACTTTACTTCATAATTTTTGTGCAGTTTTTCTTTGGGTATTAGTAGCAAACACGAACCTAAACCCTTAGCTTCCTTTCACCCTTTGTTAATCATGTAAATTATTTTAGATTTATATCTTATTTGCCAGAAGCACTTCAAAACAGTTGATCATCCTTTTTGTTATTCCTTGTGCAGATGGAAGTTGGAATTGAAGATTGCCTACACATTGAGTTTGAGTACAATAAAAGCAAGTGAGTTGGACATATTTTGTAACTAGGTTTCAATATTCTTTTCAAGATTGTTAATCTCTTAATTAGGCATCAACCAGGAGTCGTACTTGAAATACACAAGTTCTTTGATTTTGAACTACAGCTGTTTTATATTGTCAATTGTCTTTAGCCTGACCTAGTTTGAGATTTGTGCGTAATGATCTGTGTCGTCCCCCGGTTGACACTGTTGGGGTATAATAGATGGTGGATGGTAATTTACTATTTGTTGATCATAAGGGAATATATCCAATATTTCTAAATGGAACTTCTGAATTTTACAGGTATCACCTGAAAGATGTTATTATTGGCAAGATATATTTTCTTCTTGTGAGAATCAAAATTAAGAATATGGATCTTGAGATTAGGCGTCGAGAATCAACTGGTTCAGGGGCAAATACGCATGTTGAAACTGAAACACTAGCGAAATTTGAGTTAATGGATGGTGCTCCTGTCAGAGGTATGCTGGAGTTCTAATAGTTTCTTTTGGATTGAAATCAAAATATGACTCACAGAGACGCATCAGAAACGGGCGTATAGTCGTCTATTATATGTAAATGACAATCACAAGTACTTAGACATCTAGTTTCCAGTCAATGCAGTTGCTAACCTAACATGTCCATTCGTTCTTTTACAGGTGAATCAATTCCAATCAGGCTGTTTCTTAGCCCTTACGAGCTGACACCAACTCATCGTAATATTAACAATAAATTCAGCGTGAAGTATTATTTGAACCTAGTTCTGATTGATGAAGAGGACCGTCGGTATTTTAAACAGCAGGAAATTACCATTTACAGGCTACAGGAAGATTCCTGATTGATTGTTGTGCTTAAAATCGGCATTTCATCATGTGCGAAGAGAATACATAATTGACTGCTTGATAACACTTTGTAAATCCTTAAAGCTTAGGGTGCAAATTGCTCGAATGAGGAGCCGGTTCATACCATGGCTTATACACTTTGCTTGTTCAGTATTAATTTGTCATAGTTTCAAGTTATGTGGCAATCCTGGAGCGAGGAAAGACTTCTGGTTGATGTTTCCAGGTGATTATGCCTGGTCTCTCATTTAGTATTTGACATCACTACTTGCCACTGCAGCATTAGCCTGCAATGTGTGCAGGTTCCCTGGGAATGCTTGCCAAGATCAGTTTTCATTCATGTTGATTGTTCTGGGTTTCTATGTTAGTCTATTGATGTATTCTCATTGTGGGGCGTTGGGTGACAATTCCATATGATTGTAGACTGCCTTTGCTGCTGGTTATTTTATTTTAATTTTATTTTTGTACCTCAAATTTTCAGTACGAGAAACAATTGACTTATTGCAACAATAATCTGTGCTTTCTTTTGAGATTGTTTTACTTCTTGGTTCTTTCAATCACTATTCTAAAAAAAGGGTCTAGGCTTTCCGATTTTTTTATTAAAAAAAAAAAAAGGTGGTTAAATGGTTTCAGATGATTAGGCAAGTCTAGGCAGTTCTAAGTGGGTTAGGTGGGTCTAGACATTCCTTTAGACAATTTTAGATGGGTCTATACATTTTCATCCCCAAATTTATTTTTTTATTTTTTTGAATAAAAAATAAAACTATGTAGTATCGCCTAGCCTATTTTTCTAGGTGGCTCTTAAAAAGCCTAGGCGTTGGGCATTCCCTCACCGTTTTTTTTAGAACATTGCTTTCAATGAAATGTGATGATATTCACTCAGAGCTTTTCTATTGGTTTATTATTCCCTTGCTCTCCTATCCTACTTAGGATTATAAGTGATCATCCAAGTACCAGTAATTGCACAAAGAACATTCTAAATTGATGGATAAAAAGGGGTGTCAGTAGAGATACAAAATACAAATACATCAACATTGGTGTCTCAACAAGAATTAGCTTATGGGAAGCATCGGCTTTAGAAAAAACACCGACACTTCACTCACTCACTCACTCATCAGAAACAGCTGGTAATTCCTCCTTGAACCATGCATAAAGCCCTCCTTCTAAGTGGTACACATTTTTGTAACCATTGAGGACAAGCAAATAGGCTGCTATCAGTGATCTGCAATTATAAATCGCAATCAGCAGCGATTTCTTTCCATTCAGCAGTGAACCAAGCTACCATAGTAAAACTGTACAGATGATCTTTCTAAAGAGTCACGTTGGAATGTATCCTCGATTCATTGTGCTATATATTATGGTACTAAAGTTGATGCTATTTGTTATATATATGCTTCAGTTAAATCATATAAATCGATACGCACTGTATTGCAATGAGGTCTCATTAGACATAATAAATTACCTTGATTGTTGACCTTCTGGGAGATTTTGTGATGGCTTCATGGTACCTCCTGTTGCGCAGGCCACAATAATCTTTGCATCTTTACTTAATTGTGATTCGACACCTGCTAGGACATACCAAACATTTGGTTACTGATATATCTGTACATTTACGAAAACGATGAATTATAGTTAGCTTCTTCTGTTATATGTACTTTGCAGAAACTCAGGGTTCTCTTCTGTGCCAGAAAATATGCCAAAAAATGCAAATGCAGCACGCCTCGCAATATCCCATGCTGTCCACTCCTTTATAAGCCTATATATTTGCACATTGATTGCACCTGGAGGATGAGCCTGCACCATTGAAAATCACATACATTTTTTTTTTTTTTGGTTTGATTTCCAAAGAAGAATGGAATCAGTTGGCTTGGAAGATTCTAAAACCCAGTTTCCTAAGCTATCATCTTTGATTCCTGAAAATCATTAAACATATAATTAAAAGACTAACCTCTTTAAATTCTGCTTCTGGTCGCACATCAAGAATCACAAAATTGTTTTCCCGTTGAAGGCGCAGAGCTTCCTTCACTTCCACACTCCTTACCTGCAAAGAAGAAACGTTTCTAACTATTGTTATCCAATATCCATTATAATCATTGCTAAACATATCCCAATTTTCAAGTTTCATCTAACCGAGCTCATAAGTAATCCATTGCTTTCATTTCCTAAATGATAACTTTAACCTCTCCATTTATTTGTTGTTTCCAGTAGCTCCTCTTGAGCAAGTAAATTGTTTTGTTTGTACATTAGAGATCCATAATGGAGCAGCACAACATACACTGAGTCAGTCAATGTTTAGCCCCGCAGTTCTGGATCAGGATTCGTTTATCCGTTTGATTCGATTTACTTTAAGGCGAATATGGATTTGAAAAAATGGATTCGTTTATTAAATAGATAAATTCGATTCGATTTATTTATTAAACGAATCAAATACGAATTTGAACTCACTGATTCGTTTTAATTGTTGTTATTATTTTCAATTAAAATTAGAGAATTTGTTTCCAATTATCATATAAAAATATTATTCACTAAATTTGGCATATCATTTTTAGTAAATTCATTAATTTCTTATTTCATATATATAAATTTATGAAAAATTAATGTAAATAAATTATGATAGTTTATATTGTTGAATCATATAAGGACAAAACAAATGTTGTTTATTAAACGAATCCAATGCAAATCATGATATTAGGATTCATTTATTAAATGAATCGAGTATGATTCCCTCATATTTAGATTCAATTCATTTAAGATTTGAGACAAATTCGATTCGTCAATACGTTTTTACAACCTTTAACAACAGTGTCGGAGCCATTAAGAGACAATCGTCCCGCTTAATTTGAAAATTTATTAAATACGTCATATAAATTAATTAAAAATTTGGTTAGTTATTGAGATAATGTTAGTATAAAAAAAATTTCACCCACTAAACACCAGTGTCAGACGGCTGCATTAAATTTTGACAAATCAAACTAAAGTATACATGTCACTAATTTAGAAATTTCACACACAGTAATCAAATTACTTGTTGCAATAATCTCAAAATTTATTTCTTAGAATATCTAATTAGCATATAAAAGCAATTTAGTCACCAAGCAAAGCAATCATGATTTTAATTTTTGTGTGAGAGGAAAAGACGAAACGCTATATACCCTTTTCTGTAGCAGTAACTCCCTCTTAGTCTTCCAATCTTCTTCAGCTAATTCCTCCAAAGAAGAGAGTAAAACAACCCAAATCAAGTTAAGCTTAAACATAACTAATAAATACCATCAAGATTTAATTCAGTTGTTTTTGGAATCTTCAAATGCCATGCAAAATTTTAAATAATACCTGGTGATTTTGCAGGCTTTGTTGCTGCATTTTGAACTTTTAGAGCCCTTGGGACAGTCTGTGAATATAATCTTCTTCTTCTTGAAAAAGTAAATGATCTTACTGTTAAGCAGTAGACACTATCTTGATTAGTTTTTGGAGCAAAAATCAATGGTGAGGATTGGTAATTGAGATATAAAGAAGATGAAGAAGAGTGTAATTGGCTGACTGAAGTAAGAGCAGCCATATATAATAATATCTGAAAGATTTAGCAATATTTTCTATTTCTAAGTCTTGCTCCAATGTGGAGTTATTGCACCTGCTTCTGCAGAAGTGCTTCTTAGTAAGTAAGCACTGAAGTTGGCAACTTTGGAATTAGGTTGTGTTTGTAAGGGAAGTGGGTGGGATATAAAAAAGTCAGTGGATTTTTTTATTGCCATTCTCTCTCTCTCTCTTAAAATCTCAACTTGTGGTTCATATTGTAAGCACTTTCTTCCCTTATGGATATCTCTCATCTGGATGGTTTGCTTATTGTAGTAGTAAAATATTAAACTCGCTTTACGACAATGACAAAAGACATTTGGTACGTTTCTGTATAAAAATATCTGCATCAAGGGTTGGCATCCCCGGAGGAGCTCGGGCGGAATAATATTTTAATATTTTTAAAATTAAAATTTTTTAATGATATTTTAAATTGAGAATATTTTACTTATAAATATATGAATTTAAAATTAAAATAAATATATTTTATTTAAAAAAATTATATTGATATCATGGGTTCGAATCCAGTAAGTGCGTTTCTTGTAAGAACCTGGGACATGAGAGGATTTTATCTACTACACTTAAGCATGAAATGAGTGGTTTGGCGACGTGGGTTTCAAATGATTAAAAAAAAAATATATTGGCCGCTACTCTTATAGGCACTAGTGGCAGAAAAATTTGATATGATCTAGATTTGTAAATATTGATATTATTTAGATTTGGATAAATATAAATGCAAATCCAGATGTTTATTATGAAATTTGCACGAATTCGGATTCAAGTGAATTCAAATATATTGATATGAATTTTTTTAACTAAAATAATCTAATGCTATGATTAATTATGATCACTGTTCTTATACAAGACCGGCCCTAATATTTTGTGCCTAATATTAATTTTATATTTTTAAGTAACTACAATAAAAAAAAAAAAAATATATTGAGGCCCATTGACATAAGAGTAATTTAGGGTTATATTAAAAAACAATTTGGGCGCCTGCCTTGCTCTTGTAGCCTAATCATGCTCATGCTCATGCTCATGCTCACAGTGATTGATTTGCTCATTTGTCTATACTTATAGACTACTTGAAAATTAATCTAAGGCTAAGTTTGGTGAGAAGGAGAGGAGAGAAATGAATAGTACATGAAAGAAATGAAGGGAAATAAAATGAGAGGAGATGATTATGCATCTATAATTCTAATGTTTATTTTGTATATGTAATTTAAGGGGATGTATTATACGATTTTTTATGGATAAAATTATTATTTTTTTATACCAAATATAAATATTTATTAGAAAATATTTATTAACAATAGTTAAACTATAAATTAAATTAATTTAAAAAAACGAAAAATTGATAAATAAATTATAAAATTAAAGTAATTTATTTATTCAATGTTATTTTATAATCAAATTAACTATGGATTTTATAAGCAAATAATATACCATTTGGCAAAGCACACAAAAGAAATATGGTGTACTCATATGGCGTGCAAAATGCCGGAACTGAAATTCTCTGAGTGTACAGCCTAAATAATATAAGAGGGGTGAATTAGTAATTAAATATCTTAAGGTTTAAATAATCTCAATTTACTACAATTTAAGTTTACACTCTCAATAATCAATTCTACTCAATAGTCAATACTCCAATTCTCAACACCATCCACAATCAATACAATTTCTATGATCTGATATTTAATAGCTCAACAATAATATATTATCTCAAATATCCAATTTCAAGCATATAACCAATATTTTATTCCTAAGCAATTATATCAAATGTATACAAGAAATAAAGTTAGGGAGATTATATAAATGAATTTTTATGTGGTTAGACAAATCTTCTTATGTCTACGCTTCAAAGCAACCCGCTTGAAGATTTACTAAACCAATTAGTTTTCCAGATGCCAATTAAGCTGTTACCTCTTCTTTCTGGACTCAAAGTTGACCAAATTAATTTATGAATGTCAATCAAACCTTTTACATTCTACATTAAGAGATTGAAGATAATCCAAATAATTGGATTACAAAGAAATGGTGAACAAAGCTCTAACAATGAACAAAGCTCTTAAATGAGCAAATAATACAAGGTTAAGCATTTGATTGAGCTAGACTATATACGAAGCAAGTTAAAGCTCATTCGATGATCAAAATGTGATATATTAATGATTTGGAAATATTTGAATTTGATCAAGAGAAAAATGTTTCCAAAATTTTCAATTTATATTCAGCCTTCAAAACTAGTTGTTATGGCAAATTATGTCTTTCGCAGTCAATCTCACCTTTAACTTAGGCCGATGAAACTGTTGTTATGATTCTCTGATTACTGAATAGTGTTTTGTGAGGAAAAAATAAATATTTTCTATTACTACTTGAATAGAATTTACAAGTATTATAAAACTTGTACAAAAAAAAAAAAAAATCTCACACACTAACTACACTCTCTAAGCTCTCTTACTTGGACCTTATTATTGGGGATGATTTGAGCTCTCAATTAGCTATCAATTTATAACCAAAATAATGGCTAAAATATCAACAAATGAATAGTTTCCACCTAAAGTTATTTTGTAAGTTTGCTCATTTTTCAAAATCCACCTAAAGGTGGTTCAAATGCTTAGAATGGTGGTTTGCAATGCATATCACCATGCATGCAGCTGGATTCAATAATTCTCCCCCTCCAGCTGCATCTAAAACGATTGTCATCTGACAACTATCTCGATTATATATCTGCATGTTGGACAATTATGACCCATAGCGTCACTATTTGTACAGATCACGATGTTGTTGTACAAATTAACTATGTGACAAAGGAGATTGCACTCTTATCATTTGTGATTAGATCACCTAGATATATAAATGATAGGAGGTCCCTGTGATTTGTTCCTGGATTGAGAATGATATGAGACAGTATCAATCCATGAAGGATAAATCATTAAACATCCATAGTCAGAGCATTATCGAGATTGGACATCGATAAATGCGTAAAAGACTAGTATTACACTTGTGCGCGTTGTGAGGGCACGATATCATAGTTCTCATATATTTGGGTATAGGATACTCATGCAAATGTAATAGGAGGTTGTGTTTCACCGATGGTACGGGAAACAGCTTCGCTCTGGATAGACCCCGCGGAATCCCATTGGTAGTATGACTATGTGTCTATGGGAGTCCGCAATCAGGGTAGGTGTATTTGGTCTTAACCTGAGACTTGCACCGCTAATGCTTACGACAATCAATATACTTTGGTTGAGGTCGTCCAGGGCTTTAACCGGTTCTGTGTACGCCAATTCTGGGTATATTGAGAATCGTAGTGTGTTGGGTGTGATGTCGAGATAGAAGTGTCACTCCAGTCATATGGAGTTGATGATCGCGCAGGGATACAGAACTGGTTCTCTAAAAAGGTTGCAACCGTCGGGATAATATGACTTGGTCATGATTATCCGATATTAAAGAGACTAGTTGCTCGTAATCCGATATATGCTTCGTACGGGGCATACACTGTACCAGCCCCAGACCTTGCATGTGATCATCCGATACTGGACAGAAATACGTAATACTACGTATACTACGCCTGATATAAATCTTTTATTCCTGTAAGGATATTTCCAGAGAATAGGGGAGGCATGACGCTTTGCTAGAGGCCAACATTGTCTTGTAAATCGGTATAAACGTAGTACGAGGTACTTACGTGTTCAGATAGTCCGACGACCGAATTTACTGCCAACATATCCGGGGATCTCATGGGTCGCTTCCCAAAGATTCACCGATGACGTATGACTCGCACTTTTAATTAATCTGGGATTAATTAGATGAGAGAGAAAATTAATCTGGGATTAATTGCGGAGATATTTTATCTGGGATAAAATATCATTTAAAGAGAGAGAACGATTAATTTGGAATTAATCGATAAATTAATATATTCGATATATTAAAAGAAATTGGATTTCGACGCGTAATTGAAATTAGATTTTAATTCGGGTGAACGAATTAATTTAGAATTAATTCGTTAGCGACGTGAATAGTGATTTTTCTAGGCGTAATCATTTAATTACGACGCAACAGAAAATTCGTTAATTTGGAATTAGCGAACCCGAGCCCGGGATTATTTGCGAGCGCATTCGCATTTCGAATTCGAGTGCGGCACGCAAGTCAAATCAAGCGTCAAATCGCTAGTCGCTTCAAGCGTCAAATAACTTGTCACTTTGAGTGATGTGACTTGATTGATTGATGTGACTTGATTGATGTGATGAGTGATGTGTGTGGTTGGCAATTAAAGCCAAATGTGTTGGAAATGAACTTGAATTTCATTTCATGTGTATTAGATACACAAAATCACAAAATAACACATTTTTTCTCTCCTCTCTCTCTTCTTTTTCTTCTTCCTCTCTCTCACGCCATTTCTGGTTTTGTTGGGCAGTGACCGAAAATGGAGGGAAGCCAAGTGCGTTTTTGATGCAAAAACAATAGTGCTAGCACACTCTGGGATCATGCGAAGGTGATAGGGAAGTCCACCCATGAGCCGGGAATCAAATGACGAAGCTTGGAGCTTGGTTTCTTATTGATTGAAGGCCGAAAATCAGAAGCAATAGCAGCCCACTGCCGCCTCTACCAGTGAGCAGAATTTCAGTTTTCGTTGCCTCTCCGCGTCGCTCAACCGCTCGATGTAAGTATTCTGCAACTTCCGTCGTTGTATTCACACGATTCATGCTTGTTTAATTCGATCTTGGAGACCTAGAATCACCAACAATGGTATCTTGAGCTAGTTGAAGCATGAAAAATGTTAGCGTTTAAAATTTGGGTAAACTTGATTTTGAGCATGATTAATGAAATTGGATGAATTAGTATGCTTAAATGTGTTTGAATTAAAGATTGATTGGATCAATTTGTTGAAATTATGTTTGGAACATTTTCCCACAAATTTCTTACCTTAGCCGAATTTTATGAATGATTTAATGTCTTGGGATTTTTGATTTTTGATCATTGGATGTATTGGAAATCATTCGGGAATATGATTTAATGTCGATTGTGGAATTAATTGGATTGAATTCGAATCGGACGTAAAATCCCCAAATTGCAGACAATGTTACAAAGCATGAAATTGGGTAAAATGGATTTGAGCATGCAATTATGAAATTGGATGATTAAGTATGCTTGAATGTGTTTTAATTGATGATTGATTGGATCAATTTGATTAAAAATATTTGGAACAATTTTCCCCAATTTTGATGTGTTGGCCGAATAAGAGTATGCCCTAAATCTTGGTAATTTTGTTTCGTTGATCATTGGATGACTTGAAACGATTGAGGATGTTGATTTAATGTTAATTTGGATTTAATTAGATTGAATTCGAAATTGA
>SKCR01023534.1:0-44026 GCA_019454045.1 Zanthoxylum bungeanum
TCCCCAACTTTGATTGTCATGCATAGAATCCATTTCGGACTTCATGGCTTTTTGCCATTTTCCCGAATCTATATCCAATATCATCTATTTATATGTAGTCGGATTTTGTTTCCTCCAAGATGAGAACATCAAGGCTCACATCAGATGGTAAAACAATCTCTTATGAGACCTTGGTATTTTATTCGACTTACGTAGAACCTTTATTGTAGATCTTTCACCTAGTTGGATCTCTGGTTCCATATCAGGTTCCTTCCTGCTGGAATTAAACTCATAAGTTCAATATTTATACAATTTCCACTTTCTCTCAAAAATTCATTTTCAAGAAAAGTGGCAAAGCGAACAACAAACACATTTCGTTGCTCAGAAACATAAAATTGATATCCCAAATAATTTTCAGGATATCCAATGAACCTTTATTTATACCTCATGAGTGTTAGTTTCTCCCGCTGCACAATTCTAACGTATGCATGACAACCCATAATCTTTAAGTATCTAAGACTTGGATTTCTACCGAACCATATCTTATAGGGGGTCGTAGAAACAGTTTTCGATGGAACTCTATTAAGTATGTGGGCAGCAGTAAGTAAAGCATTACCCTAAAGCTAATATGAAAGATCTGTATAGCTCACATAGATCGCACCATATCAAATAAAATACAATTTCTCTGCTCAAACACACCATTGTGTTAAGGAGTTCCTAGTGGACTATAGCGAGCGAGAATTCAATTATCTCTTAAATAACTTATGAATTCATTTCTCATAAATTCACCACATTGACCTAATCAAAGACACTTAATGAATTTACTAGTTTGTTTTACTACTTCGTATCATCCGTGAAAGTCACAAGTATGTAGAAATAACATTAGGGACATAATTTAATGGACCACACACATCGCTGTGTATTAGTTCCAATATTTCATCACAGTGTCCAGCACCAAGAATTAAGTCCTATGTCATTTTCCCTAGGAAATATGACTCACAAATCGGATAAGGATTTAAGGTAAGATTTTCAATAAAAACATTCTTTATCAATTTTATAGATGTCTAACACCTATGTGGCCCAATTTCATATGCCTTAATTCAGTATTATTTAATTCAGATATATTACTTGTATTTTCCTCTACATTAAAGACATCTTTATATGTTTCCAAAACATAGTGACCGTTAGATAAAGAACATTGTCTTTATCATATAAACATAAAGCACTATCTTTAATGTTTATTTTATATGATTCCTTATCTAATATCAGTTAAATATTATTTATCTGATAAGAGAGGACATATAAAAACAGTCATGCAAATCTAATTTATATTTATTAGGGAGATCTAGAACATCTGTTCCTATGGCTTTGACATCCAATGTCTCACCATTGCCAACTCTAACACCCAACCACTATTTGCATATAAGGCTAATGAGATGTCAATAATAGGAAAAATACAAAGCGTACCTAGGGTTCATGCTTTTCTTTTCAGCTCTGGACAATCTTTCTACCAGTGTCCAGACTTCTTACAGTGTAAACATGCATACGAACTACGAGCGATCTTGTAGTTTGTTTCTTGAAATATTTCTTCTTATATCCCATTGTAATCTTCTTAGACTTCTTAGAAATATTTGAAGAGCTTGCTCCACCATGGAGGTACAAAGTGGGATTCCCTTTCTTCAAATCATGTTATGCCTAGTTTAACATATTATGAAGCTCTGCAAATGTTGCTTGCATCAAATGCATCACAAAGCCAACATATGTACTGGGTAAAGAAGACAAGATCAATCATCTATCTAATTGTCTTGTCATTTCATATATCAGATCTGGTCAATCATGTTCCAAATATGAATGCTAACCACTCATTTATCCTTGAGCGTAACATTGAAAAATTCCTTAAACCTCCAAAATATCTCAATTTCTTGATTTTCTTTAAACAATTCCTTGAGTGCTCTTATAATGCTCCAAGCATTTGGTATATCTAAGTACAGTCTAAGCAAATTAGAAATAAATTCGACAGACATTGGATTGAGCGTAGCATACCTCAATCATTTTGATTTCAAGTCAAGGCGGATGTTCATCTCATACTCTAAGTAGTTCAAGACTCCTTATCCAAAAGTTACGCTAATAGATTTGTGGTAGCCATCTACAAGACAGTATTTAAACACTAGCAGTACATATTTCATTTCAATATAAAAACACTAATTGATTATGAAATTTTAAATCTATTAGTGTCATCTCACTACTTTACGTAATTCTGTAATCTCTCTTAACGGAAAAATAGAAATTTGACTATCAAAATTTCATAGCGGGAAGTGGATCCCATGACATTTACTCTAGCCTCACACTAATGACGATATTGGCCTTTATAAACTTATTAGGTAGACCTATTCATGTGACTCATTGTTTGGTCATTAACTGTTTCTTATCCCCACACTAATGACGATATTGGATTAAGACATGTTTGATAAGCGGTAAATATATCAATATTTACCATCCCTTTTACTTAATATTTTGTATAGTTTCTTGATTTTTGTGAATGTTTTGATGTGTTTTGTGTTATTTTGTAGATAAATAAAGTTTCAGGACTCACTATAATCAAATCAGGGCCAAAACAGCGAAAAATGAACAAAAAGGTAAAATAGTCTTTTGGGCGTCGCGGCGCGCAACACTTCAGTGTCGCGACCTCTAACATGCACCGGGTACTACTAAAATACATCGGACATTTGTCACAATCAGAGAAGTTTGCTATCATGCGCCCTTGCTAACGTGCACCGGACACGTGTTAACATCATAACAAATCGGTTAACGTGTGCCGGACACGTGTCACCATAACATGCTGCCGACACTCATCATTAAAACACGTCATTTCTTACGTCATGATGACATCAACATCGGGACATGCAAATCATTCTATGTTGCGACACCAAGCCAATAATTCAGATGCCGACGCCATGTGTCACCATCTCTGCGAAGCCCGTGCCACGCGTCCAAAATCTATGGAGTGTCACAACGCGCAATGTTCTACGCGTCGCGACACAAGAGGCCAGGATTTGCCTATAAATTACGGCAGATTTCATAATTCAAATTCATACTTTCTTGTAAGGAATTCCTTAAGAATACTAAGAAGATTGTATCTTGTTTGTTTATTTACAGCTTTCTGTAGTTAATTTATTTTATTTTATGCAATAGTTCTTTCTTTACTTTACTTTTATGTCTTTATTTTATTTTTAAGCATGAGGAGGTAACTCCCATCTGTTGGGGTTCAAGGTAAAACTTTTATTACAAATATTTAGATTAATCTCCCTTAATTATAATATATAAACTATTTAAAACCTGACTTAATAGGATACCGCCTTTATGGTCGGTTGGACTTAATTAAATTGGTTTTAACCTGACTAAATTGGATACCGCCTTTATGGTCGGTTGGAATTCATTATAAATTTGACTTAATCAGGATACCGCCTATTTGGTCGGTTGGTAATTTTCACGCAAAGTTAATATATTATAATAAGGGAGATATCTAAAATAGAAGTAATAAAAGTGGATACTCTAACCCCAATATTTTCTTTACTGTTTATTTATGTTTTTAATTTCCAATATTTACTTTATGGCATTTACTTTATTTAAGCTTTTACTAGCCTTACATATGTGTCGTAACTAAACTCGTTATCTGGGGTTGTGATGAATTCCAATATCACCGGTTTATAAGGGGTTATTTTATAGTTTGGGTAATATAAATGTTTATTTATTAAGTCTTAAGCTTAATACTTCTTGTTAATTGGCCATTAATAAGATTGATGTGCTAAACTTAAAATAAACTTGACAAAAGAATTTTAGGTTTCGGCCTTAGACTTAATAGCCCACGATCTCCCTTAAGGATTAGATACCCCTTAATAGATTTCCTTATAGGATAGACATATACCTGTCGGGCGGGGGTAGCCACAATTGGAACTTATTCTTAATGAATTCAGGTAACTTGGTTAACATAGATATATGATTAATTGGGTTATACTGGGTATTTACATCTGACTATCGACATAAGCTTTTGCATAATTTCATGTTCCAGGTTAATAAACTGATATATTGCACAAATATGATATAACCACTTCATCTTTAAAAGATATTGGAAGGATTCACAACCCTAGATAATTTAATAATATTGATTTTACCTTTAATTCACTTTCGCGCTATTTTATTTGCTTGTTTTAGTTTAAAGTCATCATCCAATAAAAAAAACAATCTATTAGATACTCGTAAACATTTGGCTTCATAAATTAATAGCTTAGGTATTAATTCCTCGTGGGATCGATACATTTTATATTACTTGAATGATACGTGCGCTTGCGTTATAAATGTGAGATCACACCGGTCAGTGTTCTAGGTGTATACTTGTCAATGTGCACTAGTGAGCTTCGTATGTACACCCTCACACTAATGATGATATTGGGTGACTATGTTAAACCATCACGCTACATCTAATATTTTACCAGAGCGACCTATGTTCCGAGAATTTGTACCCTCACACTAATAACGATATTGGATATAAGTAGTAAGAACTCATCCATCTCTGTATTGACAAGACGGACCATTCAATAATGCTCCAACATTATTAATACATTATTACTTAATTAAAGTAATCACCTAATCATGGGAGATTTATGACAATAAAGCCATTAACATGCTTGTGTCAAAATTTAACTTTTAATTTAAAACATACAATGTATATCCAATATGACTTATGTATAATTAAATTAAAATACAGAGGCATAGATTCAAATACATATCTAACATGCAACATGTGTTGTGTGGTTAAGTCTTGCATCTGATACCATTCTGTTGGGACAGATGTGGAACCCCTAGGGTCGGATAAGTGTCTCACGCAGTGGATATGGGTATAACCCATGGATATCAAATATGGGTGTAATTTTAAATTATTTAATGAAATATTATATTCCATTACGATTGTATAGAAAAAACCGGGACTAAATCAGAGTCCGGAAGCTCAAGAACGATCGAAAATAAAATTCAGTGTGCGTAGCACGCGCACTGCATAGTCCAATTTTTTTTTTTGCAAAGTTTGTTTCTTCAGCCTTCAACTCTATAGAAATAGAGATCTGAAGGAAATAGGGATCTTAACCCTAATTTCTTTCACTTATGATGATAAAGACCACTATAAGGTTTCATATCATTTCATATACACACATTATGACATGTCGCAAGCATAATACATCATGCCGTGATTATAGATTAGTTGAATTGAGAAAATTATTTTAGTTCTGAAGCATGTTCCACAACTTATATTCTAACTAAGTTTACTGATTATAGATTATCGGCATGAACCATAATTTTCTTCGATGAATGGTAGAAGTGCCAGCCAGATTCCAAATCAGTGAGTGGATACTTTTTTCAAATTGATATTTACTTATTTGATTTTGAATTGAGACTTATTTTTAAGCATATAGGGTGTTAGCCAAGTTGATTTTCAATTATTTCATTATTAAGAATGTTTGAGAAATATTGATTTTTAAGAAGTATGATTTACCTATGATTTTGGGATTGTGGGAAAACCTAATCTAGAGATTTCTGGAATTGACGGACATGGATTTTATTTTTGGAGGTATGGGGGAAAAACCCACCTCAGATGTAACTTGACACAGATATTGGAATTGACGGTTACTTTAATTGAAGAATTCAGAACATGTTCAAATGAAAAGCAGGACTAGGGGGACGGCGATATGTAACTCCCCTAGATCCTAAATTCAGGGCTAGGGGAACGGTGAGACATCATGCCTCTGGACCCTAGATTCAGGGTCAAGATGATAGCATGGATCAACACTTCTGGCTCTAGTTCAGTGGCTTGGGGGACAACAAGATGTAACGCCCCAAGACCATTAGTTTAGGCGTATGAGGGGACGACGATACTTAGCGTCCCCATGCGTCAGATTTTCAGAGACTGGTTTTCACAGAAAGAGATTTATTTTCATATGAGAAAGAGTTTTCAGAAAGATTTAGTTTTCCAGAAATATTTTTGATTTCTAAACAATGGACGTTTTATCAAGTATTTTGGTTTTGTTTTAAAATGTTCACTCACTAGGTCGTTCAAACGATCTAACCCCCCACTCCCAGGGTTTCTATTTTTTAGGTTACTTGGAGGACGAGCTCGAGAGGACAGATATTGATGGCAGTCACTAGGGTGTTTGAGTCTACTAGGTCAGTCAGAAATACGGTTCAGTCAAAGTCAAAGTAAAGTCTTGTATCAGACGTTTGTATAATTGAGATTATTTGTATAATAAGTCAAGGTGTCCAAAAATAGAGTTGTACAAAGAAGTATTTTTGAGTATACAGTTATGAGTTCTGAATTGCATTTATTTGGTGTTATTGAGTTAGACAATGGTCCCATGTATGAGTTTGTATTTGAGATGAGATCAGTAGCGTTGATCAGAGTCAGAAAGTCAGAGGCTCGGGCAGATAAGTTAGTCTATTCCCTACTTGTAGCTTCTCCGAGAAAGGGGATGTTACATAATTGGATATTGTTCTAAGTGATGTTGGATGTATAATTGATTTATTGAAAGAAATTAGTTGTAGAGAAGTTGAAGGTTGTTTCGGTCAGCCCAAGGTGGGGATCTATAGTAGTGTTGAATAAGGGACATTTTGTGGGTGGAAATGGGTTGTGATTTTCGGCTAAGGTGGGTTAGATTTGGCTTAATTTTTTCTGTTTTGGTGGCAGTAACGTAATGATGGGTTGATATTGTAGTGAATGGATTGGTGATTTTGGTTAATGGTGAAGTGGTTAATAGTGAAGTTTAAGTATTGGAGTGATGTGAGGAGCTGAAGGAAATGAAAAGAGGGGACTGTTGTTGGTCCCAGAAATGACGTGAGCAAGAGGGGCTGATTTTGGTTTGAGTATATCAAAGTTGTAGTAATAGTTTATTAGCAATAGGAAGCTAATATCGTAAGTGTTGGATTAATAAATGGGGAATGTAAAAGTTATTAGTTGAAAAGTAATTCTAATTCGGGGTGGATGATGTAGTTGAGAATGAGAAACGTTTGAGGGATAAATAGATCTTCTTTAAGTCTAAAGTTGGTATAGACACCTATTGGAAAGATAAGTAAATGGCCGTTAGTCAATCGTCTCTCATTTAGGAGAAAAGTTTCTTAATATAGACAATCGGTAACTTGAAACCCCTATGGTCTTATAGTAATGAATAATGGTTGAAATGGTAGATAGCATAATTGAATTACATCTAATTCGCATTGCATTTCATTTGTTTTAAGAAATCTAGTCAAGATTCTTACTAATTCTCGTCTTATTGTAAATTGACAGCTCGATCAAACCCCCACCTCTTAGTGAATTCTGCAACTCGTCACTGTGAGTAGATGTCTCGCTTTATGTTTTCTTTGTTTAAGTTTCACAGATTTTAATATTTTAAGTTATGATTTGAATCGAGTTTGATTTGTTAATGAATTGTGATTACATGTTTCCATCTCATCACTTGTTAAATATTTTCATGATTTCAAAAATATTGATATGTTTCCGTTGAGATGCTCGATTGATGTTATGTTTCCACCCTAATGCTTGTTGTATTTTTTATGTTTTTATAACTCATCATATGTTTCAGGCGGGGTGCTTGTATAGGGTCTCATCCATCAGAAATGGATTGATCCACTACCTTATCGATAAGGGATTGTTCATTCCTCGCTCAGTCTTCAAGCGCGACTTGGGCGTTGAACGCTTGATATATTTTTGACAGCGCATGCATGAAATTCGATGTATTGACATGTTTTAGATTTTTCTCAGCTTGTTTTCTTTTGGTGTCTACTCACTGAGTCCACAAGACTCACCCCACAGTTTGTTCATGATTGCGGGTTTTCCATTCTTTTATCGCGGTCTCTACTTTTGATGGAGATGATGCCCGGATAACATATATTATTTTGTAAAGTCGCCATGGGTTATTCTTTAGGGTTTTAGAATGTTGGGATTGTTAGTCATATATGAAAAATACAATAGTAAAGTTTGTAATATTTTGTTGTATTATATGAGATGTGATGTTATGGGCACAAAGTCCTTGAGTGTTTACTTTGATTTTGATATGTTATGAGTGGCCTGAGGCCTTGTAATGTGATGGATGCTATGTTTGGGTTTGTTTGATGCTAGACTTTGATCCAGGTTGTCTAGTTTTAGGACGGGTCATGTCTTTTTTTTTTTAATTTTTGGAGGCTTATGGAGATGGGTTAACCCTGTCTCCTGCTGGTAGCACCCTACCTCGGGTGGAGTGTTATAAAAAGACACAACTAAAGACTCTAAACACATATTTTAAAGAGATACAAGGATGAGGATTGAAGAACGATAAGAGGAGACGAAGACGGTGACGTCCGAAGACGAAGGGATTTAATTCGGGTTTTATCATCTAGTTTCTTTCTTTAAATTTTAATGATTTCTAATATATTCATGACCTATTTTCATTGTTTTTATATTTGGTCATGAACTAACTCTATTATTCTAGAGAATGATGTAGCCTATGCTTGAACCTATGTATTGTTTGCAAATTTGATTTTTATGAAGTTTTAATTCAGTTTATTTATATTCTCTTGTGTTTAATGCTTTTAGTTTGTTGGCCACAAATTAAGATGATGCATGTTTAGAATCTATCAATCGGGGGAGGGGATTTGAATAGGATCTAGAGAATATAACCAAAGAGATTTGTAGAGTTCGGGAGAACCTATAATCCCTTTGAAGTCGTTAACAAAGAATCATATAGCGTAATGTGTTGTTAATTACTAGATTTTTATAGGGATATCGAAGTCAGTAATTGATAATATTTTCACTCGGCACTCGGGAGATGGAGTTAGAATAACTTAGGGTTCTTGGTTTATAAACTAAGAAAGTGAGTAATAATTGTTTGGCATAACAAATACATATGAGATAGTTAGGTTAAATCAGACTCTATAATCTCTCTCATCTTGGCCTTTTCTAAATTTAACGTTTTGATATTTTACTTATTTAGTTTTTAGTTTTAATTTAGATTATTTTAATTGCTTTCTAAATAAAGTTAGGTCTATCAATTATAATACTTAGTGAGAATTTGATTACAATCCTTGTGGGTCTGATACTCATTCTTATCTTTTACTAAAACTTGACACAATAGACTTCCGGTACGATAATCTCGCAACAATTATTATTATTATTATTATTATTATTATTATTATTATTATTATTATTATTATTATTATTAATAATTATTATTATTATTATAATAATAATATTATTATTATTATAATTATTCTTTATAATTATAATTATTCTTCTTTTATCTTATTCTTATTCTTCGTCTTATTATTATTATTATTATTATATTATTATTATTATATTATTATTATTATTATTATTATTATTATTATTATTATATTATATTATTATTCTTTTTATTATTCTTATTAGTATTCTTATTATTATTATTATTATTATTATTATTATTATTATATTATTATTATTATTATTATTCTTATTCTTATCTTATTCTTATTATTATATTTTTTTCTTTGTTTTGTCTAATTTTTTTCATTTGGTAGGATATTTTCTTTAGTGTCATAGTTCGTACACCCCGGTTAAATGATAAATAACAGTATTTCGTGACTGTAAGTCGGTTCTTTTAGTTTCTCAAAATTACCGATACCGTAAAAATAAAGGCATGAAAGAAATTCTCCGAGAACTCCACAAACTTATTCCTTCTCTCTCTTAAAATGGTCTGATGAAAATTTATAAAGCACTCACCGAAAGAATGAGACTTCTAATGATCAAAGGTATTTCTTATTATGTTCGTTGGGTAATTGAAGCAATGGTTCACTTAGTAGGTGAGTTATCTTACTCATTCATATCTTACATGAATGGTTTAATTATAGACAATTTTATTTCACCTATACGATTGATTTTATGTGTTTTGCCATAATTGAGTACCGAATCATGAAATAAATCAACTAGAAATAATGAAAATTTATATATCATAAAAAGTAATATTTTTTTCTATATTTGAAATATCAAGAGTGGAATCATGATCCTAGGTATTTATTATTGTACTATATTAGTATCTAGTTTAATTGTCCCACCAATTCATTCAATTTAATCTTTTAATTTTTGCTTGTATATTATTATTTTATTTTACTAAATTTATTTTTTATGGATCAACTCCGGACTCATCGAATCAGGTAAGATGGAGGAGGGATATGTTCTTTGGTTGGTACCTTTTGGGAAGGGTACCTATATGTAAAGGCATGTCCTCCAACTTAAAAAGAATATACCTCTAGGCTCCAAGGGGTGCTTGGGATGGGTTTAACCCTTTGGAGGGTTGCACCCCAAACCAAAATGGCCCTTAAGGCACCCTTACATGCATTTATAAGGGAACATTCATGTTCTTTTCATGATATAGAATTTCCATTCGAAAATATAGTAGCAAGAGTCTCACCATTTCAATTTTTGAGTAAAGAGAGAGTATTTCCACCATATTCCAAGTTCAAAAACTTGTTAATGAGTGCCCCTTGAACAAGTAGTATCCAAGGAATACTGGGAGAACGTTAGCCACATTGCATCCGTAGAGCACCGAGACTGAAGCTAATAAGTTCTTAAGGATAGAGAGATCTCGACTTTGATTCGTTTTCAAATTTTCCAAGTTTTTTATTTGTGTTTCAAGTTCTAGGGTTTATGACAAAATGGGCATAGGTTGACTGTTTTCTGGTTTTGTTGTTTGGATGCATGTTTATTTTGTTTAATAATATTATATCACAAACAATCTGAAGAAATTATTAATTTTAGTGTGTTAAATAGAAATTCACATGCTTAGTTAAGAAAATTTTCTGGAAAATATAGTCTTTGCATGAAAAATATGTAAGAGCGTTCGAATGCCCGGCGAACGCAAAGGCTAAAATCTGAATTTTCGTAAGAATGTTCGAACGCGTATTCAAACGCAACTCGAACGCAAGCCTTCTGCCTTAGAACTTTCGAACGGATTCTAAACGCAACACGAACGTAAACTCTCTGGAATATTTCATTTGAACGCGTTCTCAAACATTACACGAACGTGAACTCTCGGAAACATTTCGTTCGAACGCATTCTCGAACGCTGCACGAACGTGAACTCTTTGGAACACTTCGTTCGAACGTGTTTACGAATGCTACACGAACGCACACACACTGGACAGTCTCGTTTGAACGTAGATACGAACGCGACACTAACGAATCAGTCATGGAATTGTTTTTAATTGAAAAGTCTTAGATTAACTTAATTAATCATAATATTAACTTAGTAAATCATATATTGAATCACAATAATCTTGGTAGTATAGATTTAAGCTAATATTAGGGTATTCAATTATCACAAGCATACAATAGTGATAAAGTTGAAAATTAATTATGTATTGCATACTTGGTTGAGAATTTAAAGTGTAATCATACATAAGTAATTCCATCCAATCTTGATTGACACATACACATATATCTACACATATCAAATATTATATTGTAAAATTAAAAGTGTAATACTAAGTTTTGAATTACTAAGAGATTCTATTGAGGAAGTGTTTAAAGGATATTCTGTCAAAAATGCGATAAGAGCCTAAGTGATCAGGGATTTAAGTGGTTACTCCGGACCCCCTAGTCCTCTGGGAATATTCCTTTATTTACTTTTCATAAGAAACCTTAGTCGAAATTCAAGGACTTGTGTTTATTGGTACTACCGTCCAATAGAACAACGAGTTGATACTTGATATATCACTTGAACAAGATCATTTGTTGATCGTTGTGCAATTTATCTTTTGTAGACTTATTGACCCCTGTTGGTTTTCCAGTTATATATGGCTATCAGAAACATCACAGTACCGGTCGCTCATGGAGAAAAGCTGGAAAAGTTTGGTGGGGGCAAATTTTAAACAGTGGCAGAGCAAAATTTTATTCTACACGACAACTCTCCAGTTGGCTAAGTACCTCAAAGATCCTCCGGATCCTGTAGAGGGTGAATCGGCAACAGCCAAGCAACTGCGAGAAGAGACATGGTCGTCTGGCTACTTCTTGTGTAAGAACTACCTTTTAGGTGGACTTGACAATACCCTGTATAATGTGTACCAAGGCACGACTTCTGCGAAGATTCTCTGGGAATCTCTAGGGAAGAAATACAAAACCGAGGATGCCGGATAAAAGAAATTTATCGTGGGTAGGTTCCTGGACTACAAGATGGTAGATTTAAGAACAGTAATGTCTTAGTTGGGTGAACTGTAATTGATCATTCATGAAATATTGGATGAAGGTATGAAACTCTGTGAGACGTTTCAAGTTGCCACTATCATTGAAAAGTTACCTCAATCATTGAAGGACTTCATAAGCTATCTGAAACACAAAAAGAAGCAGATGAGCCTTGAAGACCTTAGAGTTCGATTAAGGATCGAAGAGGACAACAGAAAGTCTGAGAAGGCCAGCTACAAGACTATGGAGTCTAAGGCCAACATCGACGAGGGTGTAAAAGGTAGCAAGAAGAGAAATAACAGTGGATCTGATTCTTCCCAAGCCAACAAGAAGTTCAAGGGGTTTTTCTACAACTGTGGAAATAGCGGTCATATGACAAAGGATTGCAGAAACAATAAGTCTCAGGACAAGGGCAAGAAAAATAAAAATGAGGCCCATGTTACTGAAGATAAGTAGCTGACTGAAGAGATCTCAGAGATGAACCTATCAGTAGTGGTAACTGAAGCCAAATTGGTTGGGAATCTGAGAGAATGGTGGGTAGACACTGGGGCTACTCGTCATATCTATGTAGATAGCAAGATGTTTTCCTCGTATCAGAAGGTCGATGGCGGCAATCATCTGACAATGGGAAACTCGTCTAACTCAAGAGTGGTTGGACAAGGCACAATGGTGATGACATCTGGAAAGGAGCTTACATTAAAGAATGTTTTACATGTTCCTGATATTCGGAAGAACTTGGTCTCGGGCTCTCTCCTTAACAAGGCTAGTTTTAAGCTTGTATTTGTTTCTGATAAATTTGTATTGACCAAAAACAATATGTATGTAGGAAAATGATACCTCACCGATGGCCTTTTGAAATTCAATGTAATGAATGTCAATCAACATAGTATTATTAATAAAGCTACAACTTCCGCTTATATTATTGAGTCACAAAATGTATGGCATGGGAGGTTAGGACATGTTAATTATGATACAATGCGTAAATTAATTAACATGGACCTTATACCTAAATTTGCAATTAATAGCCAACATAAGTGTGAGGCATGTGTTGAAGCAAAAATGCATAGAACATCATTTCATTCCATAGAACGAAGTCCTGAACCCTTGGAACTTGTACACACTCATGTGTGTGATATGAATATTGTGCAAACAAGTGGCGGTAAAAAGTAGTTTGTCACTTTTATCGATGATAACACAAGATTATGTTATGTGTATTTACTGAGGAGCAAAGATGAAGCTATTGAGAGCTTTATACACTATAAGAACAAAGTTGAAAATCAATTGGCAAGAAAATCAAAAGAATCAGGAGTGATAGAGGTGGTGAATATGTGTCACCATTTGGTGAATATTATTCCAATCATGGAATTATTCACGAAACCACTGCTCCTTATTCACCTCAACAAAACGGAATTGTTGAGCACAAAAATCGGACATTGAAGGAATGACGAACGACATGTTGACAAGCTCTGGTTTACCCCTGAACTTGTGGGGGGAAGCCTTGCTTTCCGCAAACTACGTTCTGAATAAGCTTCCTCAC
Source organism: Zanthoxylum bungeanum (assembly GCA_019454045.1). Lineage (NCBI taxonomy): Eukaryota > Viridiplantae > Streptophyta > Magnoliopsida > Sapindales > Rutaceae > Zanthoxylum > Zanthoxylum bungeanum. Next base: position 13,749 of record SKCR01023534.1, read on the forward strand.
AGAAGATTTGACAAGACCCCATATGAGTTGTGGAAATGTCACATATCTTCCTACAAATACCTAAAAGTGTGGGGGTGTCTTGCCAAAGTAATGGTCCTAAACCTAAGAAGGTTAGAATAGGATCCAAAATTGTTGATTGTATATTCATTGGATATGCTCGCAACAGTATTGCGTATCGATTCTTGGTGCACAAGTCTGAGATTTTTGACATCAATCTGAATATGATAATTGAGTCAAGGAATGTGATATTTTTTGAAGAGACATTTCCTTGTAAGGAAAGACAAAGAACAGAGTCTCTCAAAAGAACTATTGATACTGTCAAAGACAGTGATCAGGTTCACCAAGAGTCAGATCAACGTGCAAATGTTGAGACAATCGAACCTAGACGTAGCAAAAGAGCTAGAACATATAAGTCATTTGGTCCCGATTTTCTGACATACTTGTTAGAAAATGAGCCTCAAAGCTATAAGGAAGCAATGTCTTCGCCCGAGGCACCTTTGTGGAAATAGGCTATCAATAGTGAGATTGATTCCATCCTACAGAACCATACTTGGGAGTTGGTTGATCTTCCTCCAGGTTGTAAGCCACTGGGCTACAAATGGATATTCAAACAGAAGATGAAACTGGATGGATCAATAGATAAGTACAAGGCAAGGCTTGTCATAAAAGATTATAGACAAATAGAAGGCCTTGATTACTTTGACACCGATTCACCAGTGACTCACATCACATCGATAAGAATGCTCATAGCCATAGCAGCTATATTTGGTCTTGAAATACATCAAATGGATGTAAATATGGCATTCTTAAATGGTGAATTGGATGAAGAGATTTACATGGAAAAACCAAAAGGGTTTAATGTTCCTGGACAAGAATAGAAGGTGTGCAAACTTGTAAAATCCTTCTACGGATTAAAGCAAGCACATAAACATTGGCATGAGAAATTTGACAAAGAAATATTGTCAAGTGGGATCAAAACCAATGAGTGTGATAAGTGTGTGTACTCCAAATCAACTCAAAACAGATATGTCATTATGTGTCTCTATATAGACGATGTGCTGATAATTGGTAGTAATCATGAAATGATTCAGTCTACCAAGAACATGTTATCCAGTAGATTTTATATGAAAGATTTAGGAGTAGTCGATGTGATCCTAAGAATTAAGATTTCTAGGACATCACACGGATATATATTATCTCAGACTCATTATATTGAGAAGATACTTGAGAAATATAACAAATGGGATCTAAATGTGGCCAGAACTCTTGTAGACCTAACTCTTCATCTATCAAAGAATACTTGCTCAAGCGTATCGCAATTAGAATATTCTAGAATCATCGAAAGTCTGATGTATCTCATGAATTGCACACGACCTGATATCGCTCAAGCTGTGAACAGGCTTAGCAGATATACGAGTAATCCAGGACATAACCACTGGAAAGTCATAATAAGAGTTTTGAGGTATCTGAGAGAAACTTCAAAATATGGGCTACATTATACGAGATATATGTTGGACAATTATGACCATAGCATCACTATTTGTACAGAACATGGCGTTGTTGTACAAATTAACTATGTGACAAAGGAAATTGCTCTTTTATCATTTGTAATTGGATTACCGAGATATATAAAAGATAAAAGTCCATATGATTAGTACCGGATTAATAAGATATGAGACGGTATAATCCACTAAGGTTTAATCATTAAATATCCATAGTTGTAGTATTATCAAGACTGGACATCGATAATACAGAATAGACTAGTATTGCATATGTGCGCATTATGGAGGCATAATGGCATAGTTCACATATATTTGGGTATTGGATACTCATGCAGGTGTAATAGGAGGTTATGTTTACCGATGGTACGAAACAACTTCGCTCTAGATAGACCCCTCAGAATCCCATTGGTAGTATGACTATGTGTCTATGGGAATCCGAATCAGGGTAGGTGTATTTGGTCTTAACCTGAGACTTGCATCGCTAATACTTGCGACAATCAGTATACTTTGGTTTTGGTCATCCGAGGCTTTAACAGGTTCTGTGTACGCCTCTTCTGGATATACTGAGAATTGTAGTGTATTGGGTGTGATGTCAAGATGGAAGTATCACTTCAGTCATATGGAGATAATGATCACGCAAGATACGGAACTGGTACTCTTGTATGCTGCAGCTATCGGAATAATATGACAAGGTCATGATTATCCGATTATAGAGACTAGTTACCAGAGATCCGATATATGCTTCGTACGGGGCAGACACAATTTCAGCCAAAGGCATAGCATGTGACATTCTGATATTGGATCGTAATACGCAATACTACGTATACTACACCTTACAAAGATCTTGTATTCCGCAGAAGAATATTTCTGGAGAATTGGGTAGGCATGGTGCTTTGCTAGAAGCCAACCATGTCTTGTAAATCAGTAAGAACGTGGTACCGGGTACGCACGTATTCGGATATTCCAATGACCGTATTTACTACCAACATATCCAGAGATCTCTTGGGTCGCTTCCCGAAGATTCACCGTTGAGATTTGACTCGAACAGAAAATTAATCTGGGATTAATTACGGCAATAAATTAATCTGGGATTAATTAAAAGAGAAAAAATTAATCTGGGATTAATTGCGACGAGAATTTATCTGGAATTAAATTCGTCAAGAAGAGAGAGCGCGATTAATTTGGAATTAATCGGCAAAATAAATTTAATAGTTAAATTGGATTTTTCTATTTAATTTATTTAAATGGGCTAAAATAATATATCGGATATATTAATTGAAATTAGATTTCAACGCGGAATTAAAATTGGATTTTAATTCAAGAGAATGAATTAATTTAGAATTAATTCACGAGCGACTTTCGTAATAATTTTGCGAGGCATTATTATTATTTAATTAAATTAGATTTAATTATGTCGCGACGGAAAATTCGTTTAATCGGATTAAGCGAACCCGAGCCCTAAGTGTGTGGAGCAAGCCTCTTGAATTTTGAATTAACGTGGGTCCCACCAACCTACATCACATGTCTATAAAGTGTCAACTTGGGTGATGGAAGTGGTTGGAGGCATTAAATGCCATTTTTCCTCCAACATTTTGCCTTTGCTTTTGGTAAAAGTATATACACACTTTTGGTAGTTGATTTTGATATAGGTTTTTAGAAAACCAAAATATCAAAATGCTCTCTCTCTCTCTCCCTCCTCACCTTGGCCGAATGGCCATTGATCTTGGACGATTGGATCTCCTCTTGGCCGAATGGTTATGCTTCTTGGCTGAATGGCCATGGTTCTTGGCCGAATGGCCTTATCTCACCAAGGCCGATTGGAACCCTCTTTCTTAACCGAATCTTACTTCTCTCTGAGGGCGATTTTGGGTTTATTTTGTTCAAGCTAGCACTTAAAGGAGTGAATCAAGGTGATAGGGAAACTCACCCAAGTGTTGGAAACACTCAAGAATGACTTGAAGCTTCCACCGATAGCATAAAAAGTTTTGAACTCATCCGATCAATGTGAGTATTCCGTAACTCTCTTTGATTTATTCACACACAAATTACTCTTAGATGATCTTGGTATGTTCTAGGAACACTTACAATGGTATCAGAGAGAGATCTAAGCTTGATTTGAGTTTAAGGTTTGTAAACTTTAATTTGGGATTTCTGTGTTTGGAGCATGATTTGCCTAAATTGGTTGTTTGGTTATGTTGGTATGATATTGAATTGGATTTGTGCATCCTTGATTTTGTGAAAAATTGATAGGATTAATTTTCCCCAAAATATACCCCTTGGCCGAATACATGAACCCTAGGTGTATCATGGTGATTTTTGATTTTAGGCCATTGGATGTGTTTAAAAGCATGAAATATATTGATTGTTGATTTAATTTGATTGAAATCAAATTGATTGAAATTTTGTGCCATATTGTCGTGAATACCATAAGCATGTATATATTGATTTTGCTTCAATTTGTGTTGGGCATGAATTGAAAATGTAGAGCATGATTAATTGAATTAATTAGTGTTTTGGAAGCATTAGATTAATTAATTAATTATGTTAATTACACTTGAATTGAATTAATATGTAATTTGGAATGATATTAATTTAATTTGTTGTAATTGGGCTTAATGGGCTTGGTTGTGCCAAGTTTGGTTTAGGATAATTGGTTGGATCCAATTGGGCCTAAAACCATTTCCATAAAGTCCAAATATGATAATTAGGCCTTTAAAATTTTAATTGGGCCTAATGAGCCTAAATTGATTTTTGTCATAGGGTGATTCCTAATTGGGCCTTGGCATCTTGGGTTTGACCTATAATTGCCAAAGCTCATGCCTAAAGAATTAATTAAAAGCCCATTGGACTTTAATTGAATAGTATTGGATACTAATTGGGCATTTGAAACCCGTTAAGATTGGATTTGGAATCCAAGTCTAAAAGGCACTATTGAAAGTGTAATTATTTAATTTAGAATTAAATATGAATTAGTATTGAATATAATTTAAATTGGATTTAAAATTGTAGTTCAATATAATTCAAGAATACGTACTTTGAGTATTTATTCTTAAGCGAGCTGGACTCGCGCAAATCAAATCGTTGTTTAAACATTGGATGGTCATTAATTAAAGACTAATTAATTGGATTAGATTTATTGATAACATGCTTTGTGTGAATACTTGGATGTATGTATGAATAATGTATATCGGATGGATATTAGAAGGGTGAGGGCAATTTTGGAAATTCTTGTAATAAATTTAGAATTTATTAAATTGGACCTACGTGTCCAGCCTATTACCTCTTTTCTCATTGTATTTCTCTTCTCACCAATTCCCCTCAATGTAAAAGAGGTTTCTTTAGAAGTATTATGTAATTGGGTAGAAGTATGAATAGTGCTAGCGGGAGAGAGGAAATGGTGAGATTTGTTCTAGGAACAATTTGTTGTATATTCATCCGCATATCATTGTTAAATTTTATTGCGCCTTATTATGCTTTTAGAATGCATGCTTAAGGGTGTATGATGAGACCTAATTAAAGATAATAAATTGGTTGCCAATTTACAAACCCTCATTTTATATTAAGCGTTTTTCCTTCCATTGAGTGATTCTCTCTCAAGATCCAAGATTGGCATTGGTTTGTTGGCCAAAGTCAAGACCTTTGTCCATCGCGGATGTGTTTGAATCATGAAGGCTTTGTTTCATATCGTACGCCTTGGGCAAGTTATGATTTGTTGGCCAAAGTCAAGGTCACTTCTTGTTCATCTGCCTCGATTACGAAGCTTTCCCACTGTCAATGGGTCACGATTAACTAGTTTCATTAAGCTTGTTGAGCCAAAGCCAAGGCTTAGTTGATTCAGAGGAAAAAGGTTAGGCAATATATCGGATATATTGGCATATATTGGATATATGTTTCGGACTTCGATGTCCACCTACTGGATCTAGGAATTGGATGAGATCCAATTAATCTTAGAGATCTACCTAGTTAAGTTTCATACAACTTGTTGGCCAAAGTCAAGGTTGTGTGTTATTTAACGGGATCCTAGCCCACTAGGAAACTAGGCTTCCCGAGTACTCCACGGAGGGTTAGAGGCTCACCGAAAAATAGTGGGAGGCAAGTATTAAATTTGCAATTTCGTTTAGATACTTGATGATACGCGCTCATTTCATTTTTTGTAATTAATTATAAATATATTAGTTGGACTAATATTCAATTGTTGTTTTAATTGAACAGTTGGGCTGTATTCAAACTAGTTCATTTATAGTTGATTATATAACTGGATTATAGTAATCAATATATTTGAATTTAACCAATCAAATTGTAATTAATTATATAGTTAGACTATAGTAATCATTACATTAGATTGTACCTGAAATCGTTGATTGGATAGTTGGACTATAGCAATCAAGATAACTAAAAGATTAGCGTTTAAAACATAATCCTGGGTGAAAATGTCTTTAGGCGGCTTCAATTTTCAAATTGGGAATAGAACCTTAGGATAGTCCTCGGAGCCGAGAAGTTACTTTATTTGATAGAGTGACATCTCGGGCTTGAACCCTGAATTGAGCAAATAGTAGAGAATGAGCTTTGGAAGACTCATCGTTATGATGACTTTAGTGCTCAATCCGTTATGCAGAGCCAGAGCTTGTAAAAGGGCAAGAAGCGCAATGCGCATCTTACTCCTACATCCTAGAAGGTCTATGCTTGGCCGATGGCTTCTAGGGATGTGAAAAGGGGCAAAGGAAAAATCGTCACAGTCTTCTAGGAAGACAAAAGACATATCCCTAGATATCTCCCTAAACTGTGGCAAACGGGGACACTGGAAGCATGACTGCTGTATGGACAAGGCAGACATGAAGGAAGTGAAGACGGGCAAGGCTCCGACTTCAGGTATGTTTGTTATAAATATGTCCACTGCTGGTTTTAAAATTGTATTTTTGATACTGGATGTGGTACATAAATATATGTACTGATGTGCGGGATCTGCTGATCAGCAGGAGACTGGCTTCAAATGAGATCGAACTGTGAGTCGAAAATGGGACGAGAGTCACTGTTTTGGCTGTGGGAACCTATGTTTTAGAACTGCCCTTTGGGCATGTACTTAAATTAGGAGACTGTTATAATGTAACTAGTTTGACTAGGAACATTATCTTTATATCTAGTGTAACCCATTGCGGGTATACCTTTATATTCTAGAACACTAAGTGTTTTGTTTATAAAGATGATATTGAGATAAGCACATTAGATGTGAATTACAGTATTTATATTTAGAATATAAATGAATCTCAAACATATAATATGACAAACAATAGCTCAAACTGAATTAATCAGATGAGACTTATTTGTGGCATTGTTGTCTGGGACACATTAAACAAGACTCGTATATCCACACTTTTGAAGAGTGGATACTAGGACGGATTTGATTCTAATTCAAATGATGTCTATGAATCTAGTTTATTAGGCAAAGTGCCTAAAACACCTTTTACTTGGTAAAAGTGCAAGTGCCACCGATCTGTTAGCCCTCGTTCATAATGACGTAAGTGAGCCCATATCTAGCTAGGCTAGAGGTGGATATGAATACTTCGTAACCCTTATAGATATGGCATCGCATTACGGTTATGTGTATCGAATGAAACACAAGTCAGAAACTTTTGAGTAATTCAAAGAGTTTCGACACGAAGTAAGAAAACAGACCGGTCAAAGTATTAAAAACATTACGGTTGGACCATAGTGTAAAATACTTAAACATATAAGTTTCAAGGTTACTTGAAAGAGTATAGTATTCTTTCACAGTGGACTCCTCCCGGAAGACACCTCAATCAAGTGGTGTGTCCGTACGGAGAAACCGAACTTTGTTGGACATAGTAAGGTTAATGGTGAGTCGCTATGAGCTACCAATTTTTTCTGAGCATACGCATTAAATAGTGCAATACTTATTTTGAATAAGGTTCCATGAGAATCTATTAGACAGACTTCATATTAGATATTAACAGGAAAGAAACCGGGTTTCTCATTCCTGAAGATTTGGGTATACTGGGCATATAATTGAATGTTTGGATGATACCAAACTAAAACCTAAATCGGATAAGTGCCTAATTGTAAGTTGTCATAGGGAAACCAAAGTATAGTACTTATACAACTCACTAGAGAACAATATAATTGTTGCTCTCCATGCGGTTTTCCAAAGAGGAATTCCAATATGCAGTGGTAAGTGGGAGGAAAGTAAAACTCGATGAAAATCGGAGTAATACTATTCTAGGCACCGAGTCCTCACGAAACACCAACAGTTCATCAGGGATGAAACTGTACCACAATCTTCGAATACACAAGAACCACGTAGGTCGAAGAGAGTCAGAAAACAACCTGAGAGGTATGGGTTTCTAATCTCACCTCATATAGATGTCAATATTATTAAGGAAGACGAACCGGCTACGTATGAGGAAGTGATACAAGGTATCGACTCCTTTTATGGCAAAATGTCATGAAGTCCGAAATGGATTCCATGTATACCAACCAAGTTTGGACACTGGTTGATGTACCAGAAGGCATTGTGCCTATTGGTACTAAATGAGTCTTCAAGGAAGACATACATGGATGGCAACATACAAATGTACACAGCTAGGGTTGTACAGAAAGGGTATCGTCAAAGACATAGTGTCGACTACGATGAAACCTTTTATCTATTGCCATGATTAAATCCATTTGGATAATACTTGCTAATTCTCCATATTTCATTTATGAAATATGGCATATGGACGTCAAAACCGTTTTCCTTCACGGAAACCTTTTGGAGGATGTTTACAACATCCTGACGGTTTTGTCATACCAAAACATGCAAACAAGGTTTGCAAGTTAAACAGATTCATTCATGGATTGAAGCAAGCATTGTGTTCTTGGAACCAACGTTTTGATAAGATCATAATGGTATATGATATCATTCAAAACGAAGATGATTCTTTTGTGTATAAGAAGGTTAGTGGGAGTGCACTGACAATGAATGTCCTATAAGTTGATGATGTATTGCTTCTTAGAAATAACATTCCCATAATATAATCGGTGAAAGCTTGGATTTCATTAAAATTCTTCATGGAATACGTGGGAGAATCATGTTTTATTCTAGGAATAAAGATCTACTGGGATAGATCTAGAAAGCTGCTGACACTCTCTCAGTGTTCGTACGTTTTGTTATGTACGTGACCTGGTGTCTCATATGCTTTGAGCATATGGAGTCACAATCAGGCCAATCCAGGTGATGGTCACTGGATTAATGTAAAGAACATCCTTAAGTATCTTGGACGAACTAAGGATACTTTCTGGAAATATGGGGAAATGAGAACTTGAGGTAACTAAGTTTACCGCTGTAAGTTTCCAAAACGATAAAGACGACATTAAGTCACAATAAGGGTACATATTTAGTTTGAATAACGGAACAGTGATCTGGAAATCTTCCAAACAAGATACTGTTGCCGAATTAAAAACAAAAGTGGAACATTGCTGCAGCTGAAGCAGCAATAGAAGCATTTTGGATCTATACAATCCTAATTGGATAAGGAGTAGTTCTGTTAGCGCTGAGCTAGGCTACAGCACAGGCTAAGGAACCGCGGTCTCATCAATGATCCAAGTATATACTTCGACTATTTCATCTGATTCGTCGGATCATACATCGTGGCGATGTGATGATCGAATAAATCGCATCAGATGATAACCTTGCAAATCCGCTGACGAAAGTTATTTCTCGGCAGAAGTTTGAGTGACCCGTACATAGTTCAGGTGTAGGACACTTGAGTGATTGGCTATAGGCCAAGTGGGAGATTGTTGGACAATTATGACCCATAGCATCACTATTTGTATAGAACATGGCGTTTTTGTACAAATTAACTATGTGACAAAGGAAATTGCTCTTTTATCATTTGTAATTGGATTACCGGGATATATAAATGATAAAAGTCATATGATTAGTACCAGATTAATAAGATATAAGACATTATTATTACACTAAGATTTAATCATTAAATATCCCTAGTCGTAGTATTATCGAGACTAGACATCGATAATGCAGAATATACTAGTATTGCACTTGTGGGCATTATAGAGGCATAATGGCATAGTACTCATATATTTGGGTATTGGATACTCATGCAAGTGTAATATGAGGTTCTGTTTACCGATGGTACGGAAACAGCTTCACTCTGGATAGACCCATCGGAATCTCATTGGTAGTATGACTATGTGTCTATGGGAATCCGAATCAGGGTTGGTGTATTTGGTCTTAACCTGAGACTTGCATCGCTAATACTTGCGAAAATCAGTATACTTTGGTTTTGGTCGTCCGGGGCTTTAACAGGTTCTGTGTACGCCTCTTCTGGGTATTCTGAGAATTGTAATGTATTGGGTGTGATGTCAAGATGGAAGTATCACTTCAGTCATATAGAGATAATGATCACGCAGGATACGAAACTGCTACTCTTGTATGTTGCAGCTATCGGGATAATATAACAAGGTCATGATTATCCGATTATAAGACTAGTTACCAGAAATCTGATATACGCTTCGTACGGGGCAGACACAATTCCATCCACAGGCCTAGCATGTGACATTCTGATAATGGATCGTAATACGCAATACTACATATATTACGCCTGACAAAGATATTGTATTCCGCAGAATAATATTTCTGGAGAATTGGGTAGGCACGGTGCTTTGCTAGAAGCCAACCATGTCTTGTAAATCGGTAAGAACGTGGTACCGGGTACGCACGTATTCGGATAGTCCAATGACCGTATTTACTGCCAACATATCCAGGGATCTCTTGGGTCGCTTCCCGAAGATTCACCGTTGAGATTTGACTCGAACAGAAAATTAAGGGATTAATTATGAGAGAGAAAATTAATATGGGATTAATTACGGAATAAATTAATCTGGGATTAATTAAAAGAGAAAGAATTAATCTGGGATTGATTACGACGAAAATTTATCTGGGATTAAATTCGTCAAGAAGAGAAAGCGCGATTAATTTGGAATTAATCGGCAAAATAAATTTAATAGTTAAATTAGATTTTTCTATTTAATTTATTTAAATGGGCTAAAATAATATATCGGATATATTAATTGAAATTAGATTTCAACGCGGAATTAAAATTGGATTTTAATTCAAGCGAATGAATTAATTTAGAATTAATTCACGAGCGACTTTCATAATAATTTTGCGAGGCATTATTATTATTTAATTAAATTGGATTTAATTATGTCGCGACGGAAAACTCATTTAATCGGATTAAGCGAACCCGAGCCCGAAGTGTGTAGAGCAAGCCACTTGAATTTTGAATTAAAGTGGGTCCCACCAACTTGTTGGACAGTCAGGACCCATAGCGTCACTATTTGTACAGATCATGGTGTTGTTATACAAATTAACTATGTGACAAAGGAAATTGCTCTTTTATCATTTGTGATTAGATCACCAAGATGTATAAATGATGAAAGGTCCATATGATTAGTTCCTGGATTGAGATGATATGAGACAGTATCAATCCAAGAAGGTTTAATCATTAAATATCCCTAGTCAGATTATTATCGAGATTGGACATCGATAATACGTAAAAGACTAGTATTACACTTGTGCGCGTTGTGAGGGCATAACGGCATAGTTCTCATATATTTGGGTATAGGATACTCATGCAAGTGTAGTAGGAGGTTGTGTTTTACCGATGGTACCGAAAATAGCTTCGCTCTGGATAGACCCCTCGGAATTCCATTGGTAGTATGACTATGTGTCTATGGAAGTCCGAATCAGGGTAGGTGTATTTGGTCTTAACCTGAGACTTGCACCGCTAGTACTTGCGACAATCAATATACTTTGGTTTTGGTCGTCCAGGGCTTTAACAGGGTTCTGTGTACGCCTCTTCTGGGTATATTGAGAATCGTAGTGTATTGGGTGTGATGTCGAGATGGAAGTATCACTCCAGTCAAGTGGAGATGATGATCACGCAGGATACGGTACTGGTGCTCTTATGTACTGCAGTCATCGGGATAATATGACTAGGTCATGATTATCCGATATAGAGACTAGTTACCAGAGATCCGATATGTGCTTCGTACGGGGCAGACATGATTCCAGCCCCAGGCCTTCCACGTGACATCAGATGTTGGATCGAAATACGCAATCTTACTTATACTACGCATGATATAGATCACTTATTCCTGTAAGTATATTTCTGGAGAATTGGGTAGGCATGGCGCTTTGCTAGAAGCCAACCTTGTCTTGTAAATCGGTAAAAACTTAGTACTAGGTACTTACGTGTTCGGATAGTCCGACGACCGGATTTACTGCCAACATATCTGGGGATCTCATGGGTCGCTTCCCAAAGATTCACCGATGACGTATGACTCGCACTTGATTAATCTGGGATTAATTAATGATGAGAGAGAAAATTAATCTGGGATTAATTACGGAGATATTTTATATGAGATAAAATATTATATAAAAGAGAGAGAACAATTAATTTGGAATTAATCGATAAAATAATATATTTGATATATTATACGAAATTGAATTTCGACGCGGAATTGAAATTAGATTTTAATTCGGGCGAACAAGTTAATTTAGAATTAATTCGTTACCGACGTGAATAGTAATTTTGCTAGGCATAATTAATTAATTGCATCGCAACGGAAAATTTGTTAATTTGGAATTAGCGAACCCGAGCCCGGGAGTGTTTGCGAGCGCACTCACATTTCGAATTCAAGTGCGGCCCGCAAGTCACATCAAGCGTCAAATCATTAGTCATATCAAGCGTCAAATCACATGTCACTTTGAGTGATGTGACAACTTGTCACTTGATTGATATGAATAGTTGATGGAAGTGGTTAGCATAATTGCCATTTGACTTTTTGGTAGCAATTTTGTGTATATGATTTTTGGAAAATCATTTACTAATTTTGTAACAACCTAACACACTTCCTCTCTCACTCTCTTCTCTCATCACTCGGCCATGGGCTGATTTTCTTCTTTCTTCACTGGTTTTACCGTGAAACAAAGAGAAGCTAAGGAATTTTTGTGGCAAAAATTCCTAAGTGCTAGCACACTATCGGAGTCTTGCGAAGGTGATAGGGAACCGCACTTGTGAGCATGGAATCACACAAAGCTTGGAGCTTGGAGGGATCACCATTGCCGAATCTTGGAGCACCAAAAACTGTCACAACCGAGAGCTCAAGGAGGGCATAAAATGATTGTTTGTTCTTCGACGCATCGCTCAACCGATCGATGTAAGTATTCCGCAACTCCTTCGTTGTATTCACATGTGTTTCTTTCTTGATAATGTTCCTTGGGACCTTAGAGAAACCCAACAATGGTATCAGAGCCAATATTGAGCATGAAACTTTTTAGGGTTAAAATTGGGTAAAATCAATTTGAGCATGATTTGATGAAATTTCTTGATTGAGTATGCTTAAATGATGTTTAATTGAAGTTTGATTGGATCAATTTCATGAAAGTTGATTGGATCAATTTTTCCCCAATTTTTGAGGGTTGGCCGAGCATAATGACGCCCTAATGTCTTGGGATTTTTTTTGATTTTTGATTCATTGGATGAGTTGGAATCATTAGGGAAATGTTGATTGTGGATTTAATTTGATTGAAACCGAATCGAACATTAAAAACCCTAATTACCGAGAGTTGATAAGCATGGGAAATGAGTTGATTTTGATTAAAATGTGTTGGACATGTTTTGATGTTAATTAGCATAATTAATTGTACAAATTGTGTTTTGGAAATGTTGATTTGGGTAATTAATTATGTAATACACTTTAGTTAATTAAATTGTGAAATTGAAATTTTTGTGATTTAATTAATTGGGCTAATTTTGGAAATTGGGCTTGAAAAGTTGTAATTGGGCTTATTGGGCTTGGTTGTACCAAGTTAGGTTTAGGCTAAATTGATTGGATCCAATTGGTCTCAAAACCATTTCCATAAAGTCCAATTATGACTTACTGGACCTTTAAGTTTAATTGGGCCTAATGGGCCTAAATTGGTTTCTAGGCATATAAGGGTGATTCCTTTAAATGGGCTTTAGTCTTTGGGTTTGACCCAAGTTGACCAAAATTCCATGCGTTAAGAAATTAATTAAAAGCCCATTGGACTTTAATTAAATTTAACATTGGATGTTAATCGGGCTGTGAGACCCGTAACAATTAAATTTGGAATTTAAGTCGTAAAGGTTTATTAATAAAGTGTAATATTTAATTTGGAATTAAATAAATGAATTAGTATTAAATACAAATTAAATTGGATTTAATGTTGTAGTTAATTTAATTCAAGAATTCGTACTTTGAGTACTTATTCGCAAAACGAGTTTGACTCGCGCAAAATCAAATCGTTGTTTGAACATTGGATGGTCATTAATTATCAGATTAATTAATTGGATTAGATTGATTGATAACATACTTGTGTGAATACATGGTTGCGATGCATGAATAATGTATAACGGATGGATGTTAGATGGGTGGGGCAATTTTGGAAATTGTTGTAATAAATTTAGAATTTATTAATTAGACCTACGTGTCCAGCCTATTACCTCCTTACTCTTTGTATTTCTCTTCTCACCTATTCCCCTCAATGTAAATGAGGTTTCTTTAGAAGTGTTATGTAACGGGTAGAAGTAATACTCGTGCTAGCGGGAGAGAGGAAATGGAGAGATTTGTTCTAGGAACAATATGTTAAGTATTCATCCGCATATCATTATTATTTATTTATATGCGCCTAATTATGTGTTTAGAATGCATGTTTAAGGGTGTATGATGATGAGACCTTAACAAAGATAATAAATTGGTTGCCAATTTGCACGCGAAAAACCCTCAAACAATATTAAGTGTTTTTCCTTCCATTGAGTGATTCTTACTCAAGATCCAAGACTGTCATTGGTTTGTTGGCCAAAGTCAAGACCTTTGTCCGTCGAGGATGTGTTTGAATCACGAAAGCTTTGTTCCATATTGGTGTCTTGTCCAAGTTGTGATTTGTTGGCCAAAGTCAAGATCACTTCTTTTCCATCGACATTGATTACAAGCTTTCCAAGGTAAATGGGTTCCGCTTAACTGGGATCACTAAGTTTGTTGTGCCAAAGCCAAGGCTTAGTTGATTCAGAGGAAAAAGGTTAGGCAATATATTGGATATATTGGCATATATAAGATATATATTTCGGACTTGGATGTCCATCTACTGGATCTAAGAATTGGATAGGATCCAATTGATCTTAGAGATCTACCTAGTTAATTATCATACAATTTGTTGGCCAAAGTCAAGATTGTGTGTTATTTAACGAGATCCTAGCCCACTAGGAAACAAGGTTTCCCGAGTATTCCTCAGAGGGTTAGAGGCTCGCTGAAAAATAGTGGGAGGCAAGTATTAAATTTGCAATATTCGTTTAGTTACTTGCCATAAGCGCTCATTTCAAATATTTCGTCAAATAAATTATTTATTAGTTGGACTAATATTTGATGTTGTTTTGATTAAACAGTTGGACTGTATTCAAATTATTTCAATTAATAGTTGATTTTATAATTGGATTATAGTAATCAATATAATTGAATTTAATCAATTAAATTATAGTTGATTATATAGTTGGACTATTAGAATCAAGATAATTGAAATATTGGTGTTTAAAACATAATCCTGGGAGAAAATGTATTTAAACGACTTTAAATTTTCAAATTGGGAATAAAACTTCAGGATGGTCCTGAAAACTAATAAGTTACTTTATTTTTATAAAATAACATATTAGGCATAAGTCCGGAGTTAAGCAAATAGTAGAGCATGATATTTGGAATATTCATGTGATGATAACTTTAGTGCTTAATCCATTAAGCTTGCCGAATAGACTCCTTAATTTCTTAGTCAGAACTAAGGATTAGATCCTTATAGTATGATATTGGAATTGAAAGATCTTCATAGATCTATCCTTAGATCTTAGAAGTACTAAAATTGCAATAGTAAACTCTTGGAGAGTTAATGGCTATACTCAAGGAGTCAAAGCCAAAGTTTGCAATAAGGGAAGAAGCGCAAGGCGCACCTTACTTCGATGTTCTAGAAACCCAAGGCTTGGCCAAAGGCTTCTGGAGTGTGGAAAAAGGCAAAGGCAAAATCATTATAATCTTCTGGGAAGACAAATGACATATCCCAAAATGTCTGCCTAAATTGTGGCAAACGGGGACACGGAAGCGTGACTGCCTTATGGACATGGCAGACATGAAGGAATAGAATACGAGCAAAGCTCTGACTTCAAATATGTTTGTCATAAATATGTTCACTACTAGTATCAAAATTGGATTTTAAATACTTTGTGTGTTACATAAATATGTACTGATGTGCAGAATCTACCATAAGCAGGATACTGACTTCAGATAGAGATTTATATGTGAATTGGAAACGGGACGACTATCGCCGTTTTAACCGTAGATACCTAAGTTTAGGAACTACCCTACGGGTGTGTACTTAAATTAGGAAACTGTTAAAATATAACTAGTTTGACTAGAAACATTATCTCTATATCAGGGTTTAACCCGTTGCGGGTATACCTTTATATTCTAGAACACTAAAGTTTTTATTTTATAAAGATGATATTGGGATAAACACATTAGATGTGAATAACAGTATTTATATTTTGAATATAAATAAATCTAAAACGTATAATAGGACAAACAAATAGCTCAAACTGATTTGATCAGTTAAGACTTAAAAGTGGCATTGTAGTCTGGGACACAATTAAACAAGACTCGTATATCCACACTTTCGAAGAGTGGGTACTAGGACAAATTTGATTCCATTCAAATGATGTCTATGAATCTAGTTTATTAGGCAAAGTGCCTAAAACACCTTTACTTGGTAAAAGTGCAAGTGCCACCGATCTATTAGCCCTCGTTCATAGTGACGTAGGTGGACCCATATCTAGCTAGGCTAGATGTGGATATGAATATTTCGTGACCTTTACGGATATGGCATCACGTTATGGTTATGTGTTTCTTTTGAAACACAAATCGGAAACTTTTAAAGTTTCGACACGAAATAGACAAACAGATCAGCTAAAGTATTAAACCATCACGGTTAGACAATGATGAAAATACTTAAGAAATAATTTTCTCAAATACTTGAAAGAGTATAGTATTCTTTCAATGAGGACTCCTCCCGGAACACGTCAGTTTGACAGTGTGTCCAAACGGAGAGACCGAATTTTGTTAGACATTATAAGGTTAATCATGAGTCGCTCTGAGCTACCATTTCCTTCAACGGATACGTATTAACAGTGCCGAACTTATTTAGAATAAGGTTCCATAAAATCTGTTAGACAGACTTCATATTAGATATGAACAGGAAAGAAACTGGGATTTCTCATTCCTGAGGATTTGGGAATGCTAGGAATATGTTTGGATGATACCAAACTAAAACCTAAATCGGATAAGTGCCTAATTGTGGGTTATCCTAGGGAAACCTAAGTATAGTACTTATACATCTCACAAGAGAACAATGTAATTGTTGCTCGTCATGCGGTTATCCTAAAAGGAATACCGATATGCAGTGGTAAGTGGGAGGAAAGTAAAACTCGATGAAAATTGGAGTGATACTGTTCCAGGCAATGATTCCATAATGGAACATATATAGTTCATCAAGGATGAATCTATACCAATAATCTTCGAATACACAAGAACCACGTAAGTCGGAGAGAGTCGGAAAACAACCTGGGGTATGGGTTTCTGATCTCACCTCGTAAAGATGTCAATCTTATTGAGGAATACGAACTGACTACGTATGAGGAAGTGATACAAGGTATCGACTCCCTATTATGGCAAAGTGCCATGATATCCGAAATGGATTCCATGTATAACAACTTAGTTTGGATACTAGTTGAAGTACCGCAAGGCATTATGCCTAATGGTACTATATAAGTCTTCAAAGAAGACTTATATGGAAGGCAACATACCAACGTACTAAGCTAGGCTTGTAGCGAAAAGGTATCGTTGTCAACATTGTGTTGGTTACAACAAAACCTTTTACACGTTGTCTTGGTTAAATCCATTTGGATGATGCTTGCTAATGTTGCATAATTCATTTATGAAATATGGCAGCTGAACGCCAAAAACCGCTTTCCTTAACGGAAAACTTTTGGAGGACGTTTACAATATCCTGACGATTTTGTCGTACCAAAACTAGAAAACAAGGTCTGCAGGTTATTTGATCCATGGATGGATTGGAGCAAACATTGCGTTCTTGGAACGATATCATTTTGATGTAATCATAATGGAATATGATTTAATTCAAAATAGAAATGATTCTTGTGTATATAAGAAGGTTAGTGGGAGCGCACTGACAATGAATGTCCTAAGTAATGATGACATGTCATTTCTTGGAAATGATATTCCCATAAAACCATCGGTGAAAGCTTGGTGTGGGACACAGAAGCTGGGCGATGCATGCTGTTCTAGGCTCGCGGCCTAGTCGGGAGTACGGAGTTGCCACGGGGGACTAAACCGGAAAATAATGGAGTCGCCACCCGGTGTGAACCAGGAAAATGAGATTTAAGGCCACACTCACCCCTCGCAACGGAAGACCTCAAACCGTTGGGTTTGGAATGGTCCATTACTTATGTCACTTATAATGAAAGGATTTGTGTAATAATTTAATCAAGCTTAAGTAACACTTATTTCCAAGAGTATCATACTTCTAAGTTCATATGCGCAAAAAATAAAACTTACACCTAAATTTGCATATATCTTACATTCAAGATTGCATGCTTGAAAGTAAATCAAAGTAGAAACGAATATACAATTTCATTGGCATATTGTATTCATTGAAACCCAAGCATACACTAACCACGCAAGCACACATAAGAGCGAATCAAATAATGGTGAACATGTGATTTCGTAGACATATCATGCTTATACGTGCGGAAGCATAAACAAATAGCCATTTCATGTCCATGTGTAAATAAAAGAGTCAACTAAATACATAATGCAAAAAGACACTTAAGGATGCAATTAGGCATTAAAGTAAGCATGCTATGACGTGGTGCAAAAGAAGATAACTAATATGGACACAAACACACATGTGAGCACTTTTCCAAGTGGTACGTGGAATTGTATCCCAAGTACAGACCGTACTACCGTCCATTCGGAATCGGCTACAAAATTTATGTCTGGGTTTCCATCCGATATACCACAAGAAATAATACTCAACATGGATATATGAATTGTAATACGTTAAGCCAAGACTAAGGTAAGTGATGCAACCAATGGAATAAATGTGCTTTTCATTACGATGCGTACAAAGATAAAGATGACCATATGGGATTTCATAATACATACATGAATGGTATAGTTGGCTTGCGAATGAGGGGCAGTGGATGAGTGGTGTTTGTGTGTGATTCAGGTAGTATGGTGCTGATTTATTTGTGTTTTGACATGAAGGGTTCACGGTTTGTGAAGGTGTTTTACTGCTAATGGGTTGCCGAGGTGAGTCTTGTGCGAGAGGATGAAGGGTAGTGGCGTAATATGGCGGACGTTTGTAAGGGTGTTTGCTGGCTCGTGTATTGTGGCGTGGACAGGTTAGAGGGGAGTGTAAGGCTAGGGCAGTGGCGTAAGATAGAGGCCTAAGTTGAAGGGTACGTGAGAGGCTGTGGATGAAGTTAGGGACGTGATGGCTCATTGGTGGCGTTAAGTGGGCGAAGGTGTGATTAGCGTGAAGAGGCTTAGGTCTTAACGTGAATGAGGGTTCTGGTTTGTGTGTGGACAAAGGAAAGTGCAAGGGCTAATAATATAGATGTACCAATGGTAATAGATCGAGCCAAGACATGGGTATATGATGTAATCAATATTTGAAAAACGCGGCAAATATCGTGGTAAAGGTAGCCTTTTAGGCTTTTCTTACACCAAATGGAGAACCTTTTTAGTCCAACACAATAAGCCCATGTGTTTTTCATTACAATGCGTACAAAGACAAAGGTAACTATATGAAACTTCGTATACCAAATTGAACACACCTTACATTCAACCGAATATACATCAACCGGCGCGGCAAAACATCGTGGTAAAGGGTTTTAACCCCTACAAATAGGGGACCTTTAATCCGACTTACTAAGCCCATGCGCTCGATCGCATCATGCATACAAAGAATAAAGACAATAATATCAAACTCAGTATGCCCGATTGAACATATCTTACATTCAACCGAACACACATCAATCGGCGCGGCAAAGCATCGTGGTAAAGGGTTTTAACCTCTCCAAATAGGGGACCTTTAATCTGACTTACTAAACCAATGAGGCTCGATCGCATCATGAATAAACAAGTAACATGCGGAATTTAAATGACGAATAATAAATAAATCAAAGCAACATAAAACAAAAGAAAGTGCCGATTACTCAAGCAGTACGTGGAGTTGTATCCCGAGTACAGATCATACTACCGTCCATTCGGAATCGGCTATGAAATTTATGTCCGGGTTTCCATCCGATATACTGCGAGAGTTGACACATCTTTCATTTTATTCCAAGGCCACAACATACAATATTTCGTAATCCATGCATATTTATCTACTCAAGGGCCACAACATGCATTTTAACATAACAATCATGCGAATAATACTCAAGGAAAAATAAAAATAAAACAGAAAACGAATGTGGAAAATACCCTCAGGTCTAACCTTTTTTTGCCGACTTTCGGACGTGCGTTTCACGGTGATCGGAAGGGTAAAAGCTCCTCAACTTCTCCAGTTCACTGGTTTAGCGTCTTAGCTCACTGTTATGCTGTTTTGCTTGCTGTTTGGCCTCCGTTTTGCTGCTGTTTCCTCTGTATTTTCTGCTCACTGTTTTGACGTTTCAAAGGACTGTTTTGGGAGTTTTTAAAAGTTTTTAGTGATTATTTTAAGAATTATAAGGACTGTTTTTTATGTTACTTTTTTAAGGATTTTAGGGAATGTTTTAAGAGGATTTTTGCTGCTGTTTTGGGGTGTATTTGGGCTGCTGTTTGGGGTATATTTTTGGTGATGGAAGGCTGATGTATGGGGGAGATTTTCGGTGATGTGTGGGGGTTTAGGGGCTGTGATATTTTCGGCTATGGAGTGAAGGAGATGAAGATAATTGTTTGTGTTGTTTCTTGTTGCTATTGTCGTGAATTGTAAGAGGTTGGAGAGAGTTGGGCGTGAATTGAGAGAAGATGAGAGGCTTGGTTTGGCTTTGTTTATATAGAGAAGGGCTATGGCTTCTCCTTGTCTCACAAGGAAGGGATTTGATTTAGTGGTTAAGAAGGAAAGCAATGGATTTGATGGAGACAAGATTGGTTTAGATTAGGAAGTCAATATATTTAAATTGGTTATGAGTGATTTAATTAGGCATGAAATTTCTTTAATTTAGTATATGATTTTGTTTAGTTAGGAAGTTAATATATTTGATTTATCTAAATTAGGTAATATTATATTTTATGTTTTATTTAATTGGTAAATGGTTTAATTATTTTATTTAATTCAATTACATTATCTAATTAATATTTAATTTAATTTGGGTGTAATTTAGGGTGATGGGCGTGTGGGCCTAGTCATGGTGGGCGTGTGGGCTAGATGTGGTGTGGGCTTGGTTTGGCTTGGTGAGTGGGTTAGGCGTGTATGGGCTAGATTTGGCTTGGTGAGTGGGTTAGGCGTGTATGGGCTAGATTAAAAGGGTTTTGTTTTTTTTTTTTCTGTGCCAAAGGTGATCTAAACGGAGGTCCAACAAGTGAGCTTGACGCTAAATAAGTGAACAAGGATCTAACGAAATACTGATTCCTTTCCGACGACCGTTTCCCGCAATATCCTTAACTAAAAAGGTAGTGCCTCCAACTGAGACTCATCATCGGGTTTCACATGCAAAAATGCAATGCCTACAGTCGCCCCCACTTTGATGGGACTTGTGCAGTGTGTGACTTTGAACAATCCTATTAAAGTTATGCAATGCATTTTCACTTACCTGGCTCATCTACTGCCTCGAGCTGAGCTAGTGCTGCAGTGGACCTTGATCCTGGGACGCATCCCAATAACTGCAACCGACAACGGAGGCACCTCGACTCTGGGACGCATCCCGATACAGCTGGAAATGAGGGCATCGCCCTATAACAAATGATGTAGTGGGCCCTCGACCTTGGGACGCATCCCTGAACTACAACTGATGATGCAGTGGGCCCTCGACCCTAAGACGCATCCCGGAACTGCAACTGTCAATGGGGGTACCTCGACCCTGGGACGCATCCCGGAACTGCAACTGTCAATAGGGGTACCTCGACCCTGGGACGTATCCCAAAACTGCTGACGATGTGGGCCTCGCCCTCAAGCTGATATGGGCCTCTTCCCCAAGCTGATATGGGCCTCGCCCCCAAGCTGACATGGGCCTCGCCCCCAAGCTGATATGGGCCTCGCCCCCAAGCTGACATGGGCCTCGCCCCCAAGCTGATATGGGCCTCGCCCCCTGGGACTTATCCCCAAAAACTATTGATGTGGGCCTCGCCCCCTGGGACTCATCCCCCAAGACTGAAACTGCGTTGACGCTGTTTGGCTCACTTCTGCCTCTTTCTCTTTTCTTCGAACCTGCGAACACAAAACCAAGAACAAACACGAAGAGAATGCAATGTTACGTGTATGCATGAATGATTTTCTTATCCCGTTGGGTTAGGTCTTCTGCCAATTTCCTTGGTGACTGCTCGGTCTTCTCTCCCTCAGGCAAAGTACTGTTTCAATCTGTCTACGTTGATCGGCTCGGTGAACTCGTTCCCTTCCAAGTCTGATAGCTTCACTGCTCCATTTCCCATTACCTTCTGCACTACGTAAGGTCCTTCCCAGTTAGGTCTGAACTTTCCTCTTGGATCTGTCGTCGACGGTCTTGATTGCTTAAGTACCAAATCACCCTTTCTGATCTTGGTGGGGCGTACTTTCTTGTTGAATGCTCGGCTAGTCTCTTCTGATACAACTGCATGTGATACAAAGACTTCGTTCTCTTCTCATCTAATAATGCTAACTGATCAAATCTCTGTGTGGCCCCACTCCTGTTCCGGTAATTCTGCCTCTGCTAATACCCTCATAGACTGTATTTCCACTTCTACCGGCAATACTGCTTCCATTCCATAGACCAAAGAGTAAGGTGTGGCCCATGTTGCTGTTCTTACTGATGTTCTGTACCCCCACAAAGCATATGGTAGTTTCTCGGCCCAATCTCTGCAGTTATCTGTCATCTTGGCTAAAATCATCTTTATAGTCTTGTTGGCTGCCTCAACTGCCCCTTTTTCCCGCGGCCTGTATGGTGATGACTTGTGGTGGCCTATCCCGTATTTCTGCAACATTGCCTTCGTCTCTCCTTGAAACTGAACTCCGTTGTCTGTCACTACATGATGTGGCATACCATACCGACAAATGAGGTTCCGAGCTATAAAATTTGCCATCTATTTTGCTGTAACATTGCGGAATGATTCAGCTTCCACCCACTTCGAGAAGTAGTCCACCGCCACAATTATGAAGCGATGCCCATTCGATGCATTCGGTCGAATCTCTCCAATCATATCAATTCCACATGCTAAAAAAGGCCACGGCTCTGACAACCCGTGCAACTCTGTGTGCGGCAAGTGATTCAAATTACTATGTGCTTGACAGTCATGACAGTGCTTTAACATCTTCGCGCAGTCTGTTTCCATGGTTGACCAATAAAAACCTTGTCTCACTATCTTGCGGGACAGATTCAACCCGTTCATATGCGAACCACATACCCCGGGGTGTATTTCTTCCATTACATGCTGAGTTCTTCTTTTCTCAAACACTTCAACTGAATACCGTTTGCTTGCCTCTTGTACAGTTCCCCTTTCAAAATTACATACTGGGAAGCTAACTTCTGAATAGCTATTATGTCTTTTCTGCCTGCCCCTTCCGGGAGTTCACCATGTTCCAGATACCTCTGAATGTCATAATACCAAGGTTTACTGTCGTCGACCTCAACTTCCATAATTCTTTCTATCTCATAAACAGGTATGCTTGCTGTTGTCAGTATCAACGGTCTCATCACTCACTTTTCTGGATTTTCCCAAGTTGCTGCAAGTGTAGCCAATGCATCTGCCATCTAATTCTCTTCTCTCGGTAAATGCTGAAACTTACACTCGGGGATAACATGTGCCAACTTTCTGAGGTAAAAAAAGTAAGGTTTCAACCGTTCTTCTTTCAATTCCCATTCTCCTCGCATCTGCTGGACTACCAACATAGAATCTCCGTAGACTTCCACACTCCCGGCCTTCAAGGCTATCAATGATGTCAAACCGAAAGCACATGCTTCATACTCGGCCATGTTGTTAGTCACTCTGAATGTCAACCTCTTGGCCAAAGGTAAAGTTTCTCCCTCGGGGGTCACTATCACGATCCCAATTCCGGCTCCCTTATAATTCACTGCTCCGTCAAAATACATCTTCCATCTCTGAACTGTTATTGCTTGGATCTCTTCATCTGGAAAATCAAACTTATATTGATCCCCCTCAACAGGTTGCAATGCCAAAAAATCTGCTACTGCTCGCCCTTTGATCATTTTGGAGGTGAGATACTCAATGTCAAACTCTGTCAGCAGTACCAACCATCTGCCCAATTTTCCCACTAGTGAAGGCACCAAATGAAGATATTTCAGAGGATTTTCCTTTGCCACTACCCGGATCTTGTAAGACTGGAAATAATGCCGTAATTTTCGGGAAGCCCATACCACGGCAAGACAGATCTTCTCTACTTCTTGATTCCGAGCCTCATACATAAGCATCTTCTTACTCAGATAATAGACTGCATGTTCTACCCCTGTCTCATCTGCCTGTACCATCCCCCCATTGCCCCCAGTGCTTCTGATTCTATAGCCAAATACAATATCAAAGGTCTGCCCGGTCTCGGAGGTTTCAATACATGAGGCTTTACCAAGTACTCTTTGATTTTGTCGAAGGCTGTCTGACACTGTTCATTCCATCTCACGGGCTGATCATTTCTCAACAGTTTGAAGATAGGCTCACATACTGATGTCAACTTGGCGATGAACCGACTGATGTACTGAATCTTCCCCAAGAATGCTCTGACTTCTTTTTCTGTCTTCGGTGCAAGCATTTTTGTGATTGCCTTGATTTTCTCAGAATCTACATCTATTCCGCCCATTCCCACTGTATGGCCAAGCAATTTCCCTGATGTCACCCCAAACACACATTTCTTGGGATTAAGCCACAGGTTGTATTTGTCAACTCTCTGAATGAACCTTTACAGTGCTTCGATATGCCCAACTCTTGTCTCTGATTTCACCATCATGTCATCCACATACACCTCAATCTCTTTATGCATCAAGTCGTGGAAAAGTGTAGTGGCCATCCGATGATAAGTAGCTCCCGCATTCTTAAGCCCAAACGGCATTACCTTGTAACAATAAGTACCACACTCAGTAACAAATGCAGTCTTGTGTTTGTCTTCCTCAGCCATGAGAACCTGATTGTAACCTGAAAACCCATCTGAAAATGAATACATAGCAGATAAAGCCGCACTATCAACCAGAACATCTATATGCGGCAGAGGAAAATCATCTTTCGAACAAGCCTTGTTGAGATCTCTGTAGTCTACACACATTCTGACCTTCCCGTCTTTCTTTGGCAACGGCACTATATTAGCCAACCACTCAGGATACTTTACTACTTCCAGGAACCCCACATCTATCTGCTTCTTAACTTCCTCTCTGACTTTCTCAGCCCATTCTGGTCTCATCCGTCGGAGTTTCTATTACTGGCCTCATATTCGGATAAGTTGGTTTTGTGTGCTGGGAATGTTTCTGTCTACCTCAGGCATGTCCTCATAGGACCAAGCAAACACTTTGGCATATCTGACCAAGACTTCTTCTAGTTTCTCCCTCTCTTCGGAGGTAACTTCAATTGCAATCAGAATTTCCTTGGGGTTCTCAAGCGTACCCAAGTTAAA
Source organism: Zanthoxylum bungeanum (assembly GCA_019454045.1). Lineage (NCBI taxonomy): Eukaryota > Viridiplantae > Streptophyta > Magnoliopsida > Sapindales > Rutaceae > Zanthoxylum > Zanthoxylum bungeanum. The sequence goes on from SKCR01023534.1 coordinate 39,201, forward strand.
TGCAGTAGTTATGGCTGAACTGATATCAAATATGCTTGATTCGTGCAGAGTAAATGGAAATGACTCAGGCAAGTAAGCAAAAGAAATGTCTTTATTATTGGATAATGCGGAAGTACATTCAAACAAATCATGAAGGTAAATGTCTTCATCATCTATAGACACTTCTTCCTCTGCAACCAGGTTTTCCTCGGGCTTTTTGTCCTCTCCCAGAGTCAGGCTCTCCAACCTCATCAATTCTTCTTCCCAATTCTCTTCTTCTTTCTTCACAATTTCTTCAACTATCGGCTTCTTACCCAACATATCCTGGAAGATCTCAAACCCAGGTACCACAATTCCATTAACTTCCACAGGTTCAGGCTCCCCTTGATATCCCGAAGCTTTCACAAAACATTCCATCAGTTTCAGGCCCTTTTTCTTGACCTTTGGCTTTTCTTCATCAGACTTGTACCCCAAACCCTTCCGAGTAGTCTGTCCTCTGAAATTTGGTAATTTTGAACCTTCAACCGCTCAACACCGGCTCAACTTCATTTTTTTCATGATCCTAGCCACCCTATGATCCACCCACTCCTCAAAAGTAGCCGACACCTGAAACCTCGTGAAAGGTTGTATCTCTAAGGCAGCCACGGCATTATCTACCTCAGCTCAGCTCGGATAGTAACAACTTCTCCCTCATACGGGAACTTGATCATCTGATGTAAAGAGGAAGGCACGCCCCCAAGTTTGTGAAACCAAGGCCTTCCCAACAATAGGGCGAAAGTAGTCGGGATGTCCAGTACCGTGAACTCAACATCATCTTCAATCGGGTCTACCTTAACCATAGCCATAAAAGTACCCTCAACTCCCCTTTTATTGTCATCATAAGCCTTAATAGTCATGCTGGAGGGGTCCAAGTCTGTCGCTTTCATACCCAATCTTGCCAGAATTTTCAGCGGGCACACATTGATGGACGGACCATCATCTACCATCACACATGAAGTTCTCTTGCCCTTCACCTCGGCCCTGATAAATAGAGGCATATTATGATTTTTCCCCTCCACCGGGAGTTCATCCTCAGAAAAAGATATCTGCAAAGCTTCTTTCTGAACTGACCCAACAAACATTGCAGGGTTGGCGTCTTCCGGTACCACAATCTTGCTCAAGGCCTCAACCATGGTCTGCCTATGCTCCCGAGATGCACATAACAGTTCCCAGATACTCACTTGTGCTCTAGTCTTCCTCAATTGCCTCAGCAATAAATCTCCCTCAGTATTTTCTGTAGTCTCAACCACTTCTCTACCATCTGTCAAAACTTCCTTACCCTTTTTCTGCCATATCATTGTAGAAACGACTGTTGCGCATCATTCCCCTCACTTCTTCCTCATCACTGCTAGAGAAATCAAGCCAAAAGTTTTTTTCCTGCTCAGTCTCATCTTCACTAGTACTATCTCAGATTCCCAGGCAAAATTCTTGAGGGTGAAAGGATTTTAGGACAAGGTCTTCTGGGAGGCCAGAATTGATCATATAGGTTGGTGGTGGTACAGCACGGTAGTTGGATAAGGGGTTTCTGTGTGTGTCAGGCTGTTCTGTTTCTTCTGGTCAGGTATTTTCTTGGAGTCTATCAAGTCTTGGATTTCATGGCGGAGTCGGGCACAGTTGTCGGTGTCATGGCCCTTTTGTTGGTGAAAGTGACAGTAAAGGCTTAGGTTATAATGTGATGGTGGGGGATTGGGTAATAGTTTGGCTTCCAAGGGTTTTAAGAGCCCTTGCCTCTTCAATTTCTCTAGCACCTTTGACAGGGGTCTTCCCAAGTTGGAAAATCTCCGGTTCCGGATAGCGACAATCTCAGCAGAAACGGGCTTTGTTCCCGATGTCCCCCCAATGGGCCTCCTGTTCAGACCATAGAATTTTCTATTCTCGGCCTCTTCTTCCTCAATATCCATGACAGTTTCCCTCAACTGCCGAAAATCAGTAATCATGGAGTTCATCCTCCTTAGCTTCCCATAGATGGAGGGCTTGGTGCCCTTGATGATCATTTTAATCTGGTCCTTCTCTGAGGGCCTAGTCTGCATTTTCAACAACTGACATCTCCATCAGTCCACATACTCCTTAAAACTCTCCTCCGATTTTTGCTTAACATTCTCCAGATCGCGTAGTGACAGATCGATCTCTAGGTCAGTGACATACTGCTTCAGGAAGACGTCAGCCAACTCCCTCCAATCATCCTTCACTTTCTTCTCCAAACAGTGGTACCACGCCACGAGAGCTCCCTCGAGTTACATTCCAAACATCTTCTGCACTTGGCGCTGAGATAGGCCAACTGAACTCATGACTGATACAAATTGTCGGAGATGCACCCTTGGCCATGTCGGGCATCTTGAACTGTGCCGGCAACTGTTCTTCGAAAGTCAACGTGTCATAATCCAGCAAATCCTCATTTTTACACCTCATCTTGCGGGTAACTGACTCAACCTGATCCCGGAGCTTCTATAACTCTGCCTGAGACCCGGATACTCTGCCTGCTGTATACTCTGCCATATCATCATCAAAAGTGGGGATATCATCCCCCAACCCATTTGGAGGCTCCTCACGCCTCACATTCTCAGAATTTCCCCCAGCACGGAACACAGCCATACCAGCCACAGCAGTAGTCAAGGCTTGCAATTGTTCAGTAATCTTGGTGAGAGTGTTTTCCAACTGATCCATATGGGATACCTCAATATCTGATTCACCATGTCAGTTCTCGGTATTTTGGTGAGTCTCCCTCTTTCTTTCTAACCCAACAGGAATCTATGATGCCTTTCTAAGACATAGAGAGTGTTAACATGATATATGTATGTGTGAGGTATACGAGATGCATGTAACATATATAACATACTAAATCAACTAAAATTTTCAAACAAATCGGCCCGTTATCATTTTAGAAGCTTTTGGGCTAACTGTCATAGGAGTGAACTCGTCCCAGTTTAAATGGCCCAACGAGTTCACATCTCATGGCAAAGAGCCCAACTAAATCCAAATGGTAATGTTCCGAACACAAGCATAAAGTGGCCCATCAATCACTTAGAAGCCTTTGGCCCAATCGTCATAAAATACGTTCTTGTCCCAGTTTAAATGGCCCAACAAGCCCATATCCCATGACAAATGGTCCAAATGGATCCAAACGACGATGTTCCCAAAACAAGTATAAAAGAAAGATAATGCAAACATAAAACAATGATTTCTACAGAATGGCCCATCAACATTTCAGAAGCTTTGGGCCTAATGGTCATAAGATACAAACTCGCCCCAGTTTAAATGGCCCAGCAAGTTCGTATTTCTGACAATAGTCCAACTGCATCCAAATGAGGATGGTCCATAAGCACATACTTAAGGAAATAATTGTTACTTTAACCATACAAACCCCGGTCTATGAGTGGGTTCGCAAGAGTGTAGACAAAGGCTCTCACCGGCGAATGATGGCCCACAACTAGGTTTCCCCAATCAAGGGTTCGACGAGCGACCAAGTGAGCGCACCCTTTTTTTACACTAAGGTACGTGCCAATGAGCCATGGTGTGTGACTGACTATCAAATGGATTTCCCATTGTAGATTCCCCAGAGGGAGGGTGGAGCGAGGCTCTCTTAAGTACCCTAGCCTCTTAGGCTCTTATTGCTTGGTGACAGGAATAAACAACGAGTCCTCCAAATTAGTCCATCACAATAGGCTACGGGTAGATGGCTATATAGGTGCCTTCACAGCTTTTCCTTCTAGGAAGGCAGTGAATGAAGGAAGACACCAAACCATTACCTAGCCTCAAAATGCCTTTGATTAAACCCCCATTTTATCCACTATAGACACGATCAATTAGAACATAAATCCAAATATTACAAGACAATATTTCGGGGCCGATTCTCTATCCCCAATGGAGTCGCCAGGCTGTGGGACACAGAAGCTGGGCGACGCATGTTGTTCTAGGCTCGCGGCCTAGTCGGGAGTACGGAGTAGCCACGGGGGACTAAATCGGAAAATAATGGAGTCGCCACCCGGTGTGAACTAGGAAAATAGATTTAAGGCCGCACTCACCCCTCGCAAGGGAAGACCTCAACCGTTGGGTTCGGAATGGTCCCTTACTTATGTCACTTGTAATGAAAGGATTTGTGTAATAATTTAATCAAGCTTAAGTAACACTTATTTCCAAGAGTATCATGCTTCTAAGTTCATATACGCAAAAAAATAAAACTTACACCTAAATTTGCATATATCTTACATTTAAGATTGCATGCTTGAAAGTAAATCAAAGTAGAAACGAACATACAATTTCATTGGCATATTGTATTCATGGAAACACAAGCACACACTAACCACGCAAGCACACATAAGAGCGAATCAAATAATGGTGAACATGTGATTTCGTAGACATATCATGCTTATACGTGCGGAAGCATAAAAAAATATCCATTTCATGTCCATGTGTAAATAAAAGAGTCAACTAAATACATAATGCAAAAAGACACAAAAGCATTAAGGATGCATTAGGCATTAAATAAGCTGCTATGACGTGGTGCAAAAGAAGATAACTAATATGGACACAAACACACATGTGAGCACTTTTCCAAGTGGTACGTGGATTGTATCCCAAGTACAGACCGTACTACCGTCCATTCGGAATCGGCTACAAAATTTATGTCTGGGTTTCCATCCGATATACCACAAGAAATAATACTCAACATGGATATATGAATTGTAATACGTTAAGCCAAGACTAAGGTAAGTGATGCAACCAATGGAAAAATGTGCTTTTCATTACGATGCGTACAAAGATAAAGATGACATATGGGATTTCATAATACATGCGTAATTGTGATAGTT
>SKCR01023535.1:0-44056 GCA_019454045.1 Zanthoxylum bungeanum
CAATGGAGATCGTGAGATATATTGTGGTATCCCCCTCTCTCACTCACTATTTTAAAAAGTAAGGTTTGTATCTCACTAGTATCTTATAAATCTTAGATTATGCTCGGCTAAAGTCATAACCTTAATTAATACTAGTTGATAATTTAGTGCTCTAACCAATTTTAACTCTTAAAATTTTATTCACTAATCCCAATTAGTCTATACTAACCAATTAACTTAATTAAACTAATTTAATCAAGTTGTTATAGTGATCTAATCAATTTAACTCTTAAATTACTAGTCCACTTATAGGTTTTAAAATTTAGAATTCAACGAATGGACTATATGTCATTAAACCATTTAATAGATTAAAAGTACGTTATTTACTCCAAAGATACGTGGAATTGTATCCCGAGGGCAAACCAAATTACCGTCTATTCGGAAGCGGCTATGAAATTTATATCCGGGTTTCCATCCGATATACCAAGGAAAATAATGTACTCATAATGTCCATTTGTTCTTAAACTTGAATTCATAATTTTTAAACCTTTAAACTAATTAATCTTATTAATTTGTTTACATGCATCTTATATTCTAATTTAACTTTTAAATTTACATAAAATCATATTTTATGACTTGAATATCATGCATGTCTACATGTTATGGCATGTGAAAATGCAAGAGTAGGCACCCTAGGCTATATGATATATTAATAAACAATTTAAAACATATATATATATATATATATATATGCTTAGGTCTGGGCTGAAAACGTTCGCGTAGCGTTCGTTGGGCGTTCGAACGTTTCCAGGTAGTAGTATCACGTTTGAGTTGCGTTTGACTAGCGTTCGAATGCCTGTCGTCGCTGTCGAAACACTGGTACTTAATTTACTCCGTTCCGGGGCTTTCGGAGTCCGTTTTGGTCCCCGTTTTTTTACGGACTCGTAACGGAATGAAGTTTTACATACATCTATAAATTGCATTAATCAGGATCTTTTATATATATATATATATATATATATATATATATATATATATATATATATATATATATACTAATCTAATTAGTACAATAAATCCAAGGCATCCATTGGTCTTCAAATCTTGCTCCATGGTATGTTGTTGAGTTCTTCACGGAATAGGTTCGTAATGAGTCCTTCGCGGCATCGGCTCCTCCAAGTTACAAATTGAGTTACAAAATGGACTTATTACAAAGGAAATGAACTTACAACACTTGAAAGAATATGATCTTATGGTCTTACATTTCCAATACTAAAAATAAGAGCCGGAAAAATTAACGATAAACGCAATACATTCATCACATGAATCAAAGTAAACATTCATCACATGAACATTAAAAACCATTCATCTCATGAATCAAATTGTGCCTACTCATCACGACATGCATATTAATAATTTATATCTAATATAAATTATTAAAACTTAAACTTAAAAAGATAAGGGTTAAGAAAACTTTTCAACCTTAAGCTCTCGATGCCAATTGTAGGAAACGATTTTCCTTAGCGCGGCGGAAGTTGCTTGTGGTGGCACCGGTCCGGTATGGATCTTCAAAATTTTCTTTGCCTTCTCCCTTTGTTTTAGTAGCCAAGATCAATCCTTTGGTGTCCAACACTTGGATCAACCACTCGATCTTCCGAACTATAACTCGAAACCAACAAACTGAAGTGTGGGCTTCACTCACAAATATTAAACCTCTAAACTATTTAGAGATTTAGGATGTCACAATGGTGTTTGGCTCTTTGGAATTTCAAATACTCTCACAACACTTGTGAATATTTGAAGTTATTCTCTCTTTTCTCTCAAATCTTTCTCACAATAATTGTGTGAATGAATGCAAAGTGTTAACCCTAGGAAGTGAGAGAAATGGTAGAGATTATATTCTCTTACACAAGCCAACTAACCTTGTCATTAAGCATCTAATGCTTTCTTGCAATGGCCAACACAAAAATGTGAATGCCATATCAAAGCATAAGAAATGTTAAGCTAAAGACAATGGCTTTGTCATTAAGCATTCAATGTTTTCTTTCAATGGCAAACACATAAATGTGGAGGCCATACCAAAACATAAAATGCATTAGCTAATGACAAAACTATTAGGTGTATCCAAGTCACCTAATAGACATAATTGCTTGGATGACATGGTAAGCCATATGGCTTTGTCTCCAATGGTAAATAAAAATCAATATATTAATAATGATTTATTTACCTTCAATTATGTTGTAGTAATTATCTCATAATTATTTCCAACTTGATTATCTCATAATCAAGACTTGATTATCTCATATTCAAGACTTGATTATCTCATAATCAAAGAATTCTAGAAAACATTAAGTTAAACTAATTTAACATAGTTTTCATTTGTGACAATAAATATTATTAATCTCATTAATAATATATAAATAAATATAATGTGAGCATAATTAAACAATCTAATTATATTAGGTTTGCTACAGTTAATCGAGCTAGCACGGGGACCAAATGGACCTACGGTTCCGAGCTCCAATAATTCTGAAATATTAATTAAACTCTTTAATCAAATATTACGAATTATTAACTTCGCGTTATTCCACTAAAAACTCGAAGTTGAACTCCTGTTACCGTAGATGGATTAAATAAACCGAACAACTTCAGTGTCCATCGATATAGTCATTACATATGGATATAGCCCTTCACGAATATCTCATAAATAGAGCTGGGTCATAAGTCCGTTAAACCCCTCTAAATATTTTGTCTCTTAAACACCATTGATTCTATAATGAACAATTAATTCATAACATTTATGAATATAAAACTTTTTATTCGTAATAGAAAAGATGAGCGCTCAAATTGTTCAAGTCCCGAATCAACTCTTAAAAGAGATATTCATCTGCTTCTCATAAGAATGAGTGAATTCCATATCTATGTAAAACGTTCCCAGCTACATACCAAACCATATCCCCAAAATACGTAGTTATTGGCCAGGAATGCAACACCAACCTCACCATAGTAAATCAAATGACATAGTCTGTCATGCAGGAGTTCGTAGTACACTCAGGATTAAGATCGAATCCATATATGACCATCTATTAGATAAAATGAATTTCTTCGGTTAACGGATATTAAAAGAAATTCGTATTTATCTGAGTCCAGTCCTATATGATCTCATCATACAAGGTGCCTCCATTCCCATGTCACTACATGAACGATCCCGGATCAAGGTCGTCATACAAGTATAGAATGGACCGCAGCTATAGATAAACCACAAACAAAGTACCATTTTTGTTCGCTCTCTATGGACTATTTGGATTACTAACTCCAGACTTAAATCCTCTTGTGCATCAAACATACACTAAGTCTGAAGGTACAATAGTAATCAAGGTAAACAAGACAATTGGACAATATGCGATATAAATCAAACAACTTTGATAAAATGAATAATGCATTTATTATTATTACAATAATAAATTCTGTTTACAGTACATGAAGCTTTAGGACATAAATCCCAACAGTCAGGTCATGGCTTCGAGTTTAAGGGGTGTATCTATTGTATGAACCTGTGGCAACTAGAGGTTTTACCTCATCCGTTTAAACTCGAGTCGGGTGGTTTGGAGACATGGTTTATAACGTTTCCAAAAAAAAGTATATGATTTTTAATTGTAGTATTTGATTAAGATTAGTTCATGTTCATGTACATTTAATTTTTGAATCTTGAACTTATTAATTTGAGTTTAAATTTAGTTCATATACATATATAATTATTTTTAAAATTTTAAACTTATTAACTTACATTCATATTTATTTAGAAGAAATGTAATACATTACATACACAAATATCTAAATTCTTTTAAATGTATTGGATTTTCATTAAAGAAAGAGAAAATTCAAATTATGAATAGATTAAAAAGGAGTTTTGGGAGGGTCGAGAATGTATGCGAAAATTAGGAAGGATTTTAAAATTAAGTGCGTGTGTGTGTATATATATATCACGCACTTAATTTGGTTCGTAGAAGGAAAATATAATGGTTCAAAACAAATAATCCAGAGGGGACGCCCTCATTTGCTTACCATATGTCCTGTTCTTGATCGCAATGGTCATGGAGGATTAATCAAAACCATGTGATGAAAATCAAAATCAAGACAGTTGTAGTTGTAGGTTCCAGTGAGGAAGCGAGTATATGATAAACGCAACGTACGCTTAACTCTATAAACGAGAAAACTATTTTATTCAAAAGAGAAAAATAAAAGGGGTTCAAAAAAAAAAAAGCCTCAAGAAAAAGCCAAATTGAAATCCGATTTCATGTCCGCGTCTGCACACTTGGAAGGAAATAGCCATAGCCATAGCCAGAGCCAGAGACACATAGGTGGCTCCTGCCATGAGAGTAGCCTAGCTCAATCAAAGTTTCACTACATCGGCGCCCCAGGATAACAAACCCGAGGCCAAATCTCAACCGTTGATTCTTCAACTTCGCCGTGGATGGGCCAGTCATTTTCGACGGCCGCAATACAAAGCCGCCGAGATTCTAATCACAGCCAACGGTACAAGTCCAAATCAACGGCTGTGATCTCTCCGATGCTAGCTGACGAAAATAACGCCGACCTTCCCAATGGAGCAGCGTATGATTACATCTCGAATCTACCCGACGAGTGCTTGGCTTGCATTTTCCAGTCTCTTAGTTCCGGTGACCGCAAAAGGTGCTCTCTCGTTTGTCGCCGTTGGCTCAGGATCGAGGGGCAGAGCCGTCACCGTCTCTCTCTCAACTCCCAATCAGATCTCCTCCATATGATTCCTTCTCTTTTCTCCAGATTCGACTTCGTCACGAAACTCGCTCTCAAATGTGACCGTAGATCCGTGAGCATCGGGGACGACGCGCTTATTTTAATTTCTCTCAAGTGCCGAAACCTGATGCGCCTGAAGCTCCGCGCTTGCCGCGAGCTTTCCGACGCGGGAATGTCAGTGTTTGCTAAAAACTGTAAGGGTTTGAAGAAGCTGTCGTGTGGATCTTGCACTTTCGGAGCCAAAGGCATGAACGCGGTGCTCGATAACTGCTCGACTCTTGAAGAGTTATCGGTCAAAAGGCTTCGCGGAATCACAGACGGAGCCGCTGCTGAGCCGATTGGACCCGGCGTGGCTGCCTGTTCGCTTAAAAGAATTTGCCTAAAGGAACTTTACAATGGACAGTGTTTTGGTCCCCTGATAATCGGGGCAAAGAATCTAAGAACTTTAAAACTTTTTAGGTGCTCCGGCGATTGGGACAAGCTTCTTCAACTGGTTACGGATCGGGTCACAAGTTTGGTGGAGATCCATCTGGAGAAAATCCAAGTCACCGACGTGGGACTCGCTGCGATATCCAATTGTTTAGACCTGGAAATTCTGCATCTGGTCAAAACCCCCGAGAGCACAAATCTTGGACTCGCAGCTATAGCTGAAAGATGTAAACTATTGAGAAAACTTCACATTGATGGATGGAAAGCTAACCGTATTGGTGATGAAGGACTAATATCTGTTGCAAAATGTTGCCCTAATTTACAAGAGTTAGTTCTTATCGGTGTGAATCCAACCAGGTTGAGTCTAGAAGTAATAGCTTCAAATTGTCAAAATCTAGAGCGATTAGCCTTGTGTGGTGGTGACACTGTTGGGGATTTGGAAATATCTTGCATAGCTGCAAAATGTGTTGCTTTGAAGAAGCTCTGTATCAAGAGTTGTCCGGTTTCTGATAAAGGAATGGAAGCGCTGGCGAGTGGGTGTCCGAATTTGGTCAAAGTGAAGGTGAAGAAGTGTAAAGGTGTGACTTCTGAAGGTGCGGATTGGTTGAGAACAAGGAGGGAAGGTGTTGTTGTGAATTTAGATAGTGGTGAGACTGAACATCAAGATGCTAGTGATGGTGGAGTTCAAGAGAATGGTATTGAGTTTCCTCTCCAAATGGTGCCGCCCAGTGTTGCATCGAGTAGTAATACTCGATCTGCCTCATTCAAGTCAAGGTTAGGGCTATTGAGTGGGAGGAGTTTGGTGGCTTGCACTTTGAGGAGGTGGTCAAGTGGTAATAGCAGTTCAAGAAACAGCTAATTATAAAACCCGAACATAGATCTTCAACTGTGTTTGACATTATTTTCCATTGGACTGTCTGATTCCGTCCTCTCGTGTATTTAAATTCTGTGCTGTGTGCTTGTTTATTGTCTTCTGAATTGAAACTTAATTTTTTTTAAAGCAATTATTTTTCTCTATTAGTTTGAATTTCTGTGTTTACCTCTAGTTCATTTGTAGTTATATTTCTTTATTCGGTATCCTAATCATCAACAATAGCTGCTTTCCAGGATTGTAGTGCCTGAATCCTGATTATCTAATAATAATCACTAATCTGGGTAAAAAGATTATTGACATGCTGAGAAGGTGCTTTTTGCCGCATACTATGTTTGTATAAACTATATATTGCTACTGCATTATCTAAAAATAGTACATTGGGTAAATGTTACCAGAGCTAGTGTATCTGAAGCCTTTTTCTTTACAGGAATAGTTTTGTCACTTTGTTTTTTCATAGTTATTTAGCATAAGTTAATGTAATAAAAAAGTACCAATTGGCTTTAGCTTAAATATGGAGATGATTCACACTTGGCATCAGCTTTAATAGGTCGTGAGTTTAAACCAGCATGGTTAGGAATCTGAGACAGCCAGGCAGGTAAGCTGGGCTATATGTTTTAAACTTCTTTGGGGAATTGCACTCAAATGAAGTTTGATATGTGTCACAATTGTTTGTAACAGTTCGATATGCTTTGTTGTCAAGTTTACTGTAAACTGCTTTAAGATTATATATCGAATATCACTGTATGGTATATAAAATGTTTGATCATGGATTCTAGAAATTGAGTTGAATAGTGGGACTTGTGATAGACTTCTAGCAGGAACTTAATTCCAGCCAATTCGAGTCCACTGTGAAGGAAGTGCAATTAATACTAGTTTATGTTGTATATTTGACGAGTTTTTGTATCTGTAACTGCTGTTGATTGCACTTTCCCTGGGATTCTGGAAGCAGGGGAACAAGGGAAATGATTCAAGTCCTAATGCTTAACTGATGTTGGTCTCACAGACTGGGAGACACTCTTCTGTAGGTTTTTGATAGTTTCTGGTGCGAGATATATGCATCAACACTGTAGAGATTGTAAAAATTATTAACTTTGTGGGGTTTTTTTTTGCCCTGAATGAAGACTTGATGAGGATTGTTTTGGTGTAAAAGTATTTATTTTCTCAACAAAAACAAGGATACTTTGTAATTGTTATTGTCAAGTTCCATAACCTATCCTTGTAGTAGTGGAATCTCCAGTGATTTGTTTGTTTAAGTCGCGTCTGTTTATGTTTTGGGGAAGTTAAGCTTGAATAGAGAAGTATAATTTGATAAGAAGTTGTCTTATCTTTGTCTTTTAAGGTTAGAATCAATTACTTTTTCCACATTGTAATATATTCTAATAGAGATGAGCATATTGTGTACTTCGGGTTTGATTGTCAGGTTCTGAGTTCGAGTTCAGATTTGCATTTCTTATAAGAGCCTGAGAAAGCCATAGGTTTTACTTATTCCTGGATCGGATGGTTTGACGGTTGAATATTTAAAATTTCCAAAAAAAAAAATTGTTAGAGGTTAGCCTGGTCCGGGAGAGTTTCTAGCACTAAATTAGGGGAAAATGATTGAAACCCCCCTAACATTTGTCTAAACTAACCATTACTCCCCTCCGGTTTCAAAAAAGGTAAAAATGAAGTTCTTGTGGCCACTATAAAACCCATTTGCTGAACGTTTCCTTCAAATAACCAAAACTTATTAACGAATCAGAACTTGTTCTAAATAGCTGGCTGGGCACTGAAGCACACGACACGAGACCCTGGTTACAGCTTTAGCAAAACTGAGTCACGATTTCCATGCAATGCAGCAGCCTCTTTTGCCCATTTTCAACTGGCTTTTAAGTTGTAATAATAACTTTAATAACTGTATTCAAACTTCACGGGTTCTCAGCTAATTTCAATGATTTTCCAATACCTTTTCCTCTCTAGCTCGTGGCGTAAGACTGGGAAAGTCACTTTTGCCACCTTCCTAGCCAGGAAAAGCACGGAAACTAGCAGACAGACCCTCATCAGAATAGCCTATAAAGTAAATTGAACTACATAGAGCTAACATGCCGCTCAAGGTTAATACAACATAGCATTATAGTATATTAGTAAACACCAATTTACTTGTAATTAATATCAAATCAGAGTCGCACTGTTCCTGCTTTCGTGATAAGCACGGATTTAACAGAGACAAATCACAAAAAAACCACAATTGCAAGATTTCGGAGCCACTAGATTTGAAAATAAAGTTGGATTTAGTTCAGGAAATGCAATACATAAATGACTTCATGCAACATACTTCCAACCGACCTTAGTTCAGGAAATGCAATACATAAATGACTTCATGCAACATACTTCCAACCGATCTTTCACGAAATTCTGAAACATTTTATTTTGACTGAAGACTATCAAATATCCATATCACCTTCTCTTTACATATTTAAAACAAATTCTAGCTGGGCCGACACCAACACCAAACACAACTTAAATTAAGTTTGAACTTTGAACCATTACATAATGGCAGAATGATAACACCTTGCCAAACCAGTCGAACCTTTGTGGCGTCAGCATAGCTAAACTACCTATAACCGTTCTCTCTTTACTTCTCTTTCTTCTCTTTCTTGTCTTGAGGCTTTTGGTATATGAGGATCTGACTCAGGATGGTGCCATTCAACAGGAAACCCAATGTAGCGCCCATAATAACTTCAAAAGAATTAAGGACAGCAAATACTTGCGCATTTGCATATTAAATAATCAACTGCGAAACTCAGATTGAAAAAAAACAAATTAAAACAAAAAATATGCTGGGCGAGGCTTTTGTAATTAGTTGATTAGTTCAATGTCTCACTAGTTAGAAATTAATGCAGCACCTATCATTGAACGGAATATTGCATAGTAGGTAAGATCATGACTAAAATTATCCTATAACATACCTAGACATGATAAATTTAAAATTTATCACTTTATAATAAACTTGATTTAGGTACAGAAGGTAACCTTCTCAAAAAACATGTGTAACACAATAATTCCTTGGATAAACTCATGCAATTAACAACTAAGAAAAAGTAGACAAGGATACCACTTATTGGTGCTTGTTCTTGGATGCTCGTAAAAACTCTCACTGAGGAAGAAAAAGAAGATGACAAGTTCTTCATTAGTCGCAAACCAAAATACATATCATACTTATTAACTCAAAACAACTTCAACAAACAAATGACTCACCCATAGAACCACCAAAATTCATGAAACATGTCAAGAAGCTGAGCTGTCCCGTACTTTTGTTCTGTTCAATAAATAGTTATAAATATAGATATTACAGAAGTTCGCTTTACAGATGATATGAGAGGTGGAGCTGGTAATCCCCCGAGGTTAAATAGCAAAATGATTCTTTTACTTACTTTAAAGTTCTTCCATATTTGTGGAACCCTGGCAAAGAAAAATGTGATATGCTGGCATGCCTGTAGCAGATCATTTCCACATAACATAAGCGTCAAATATACAGAAATTTAGAATTAAAAAAAAATGAATGGGCATATGTATGGGTGCATGTTATTCCCCCCAGTCCATCAATAAGAATGACACGGTGGAAGGAAAGAAAATGATAATATTTGGCTAAAAAGAGCGGAAGCTAAGCATTGCTACTCACATATAGAGCTTCAAAAAGGACAGGATCAATTTGACCAGCTAAAATGGTCGGTGCTATAGCACAATATCTGAAATACCATCAGGTCAAGAGAAAAGCAGGCTGTATAACCTTATCATTGCATATAAAAATCTCAACAAAGAAAAACCAGAAAATAAAGTGATTGGGAAAGCAAGCAGGATACAGGAAAGCCCTGATCCACGTTGTAGTACCAACTGGTTGCGAATAGTAGTAGATTGTCGCAATTAAAATTAATGCTGCAATCAACAAACAAAAGAGGTATTGTGTTAGATCCTTCTTCTCAAGGATTAAACATCAGCTTCATGATGCAGCACAATTTCATGAAAATAACAACAACTCACCTAGTTCCTCTAAATGACCCAGCAACTTAGAACTGATGGAGTTTGACAAACTTCTCGTGTTAAATTTTAGAAGTGGGTAGGAAGATTCACCAATTGAGTGAATCAACCTAATCTGATATGAGTATTAAACATTGCATATAATAAAGTTCTCATTTTTTTTTTAATTTTTAATTTTTTAATTATAAAGTTCTCATTTTTCTAAATCATCCACTACACATTTTAAAAAAAGGAGGTGGTGTGGAGCAATTATTGGTTATTGGGTACATGAACATTCGATAAAATTCAGGAGGTAATGCAGAAAATTTTCCTAGTATTATCCAGATATTAGAACAACATCGACCTGACTTAATGTGAAGATCATCCCCAAGTAAAAAAACCAATCGCCTTGAATCCTTAAATGAGGACTCTGATTTCCCTTATACCAAAAATGTTTTTTTTTTTTTTAATAATAAAATCAAATAGAGGGATAACTGAAACAAACCTTGGATCAGAAGAAAACTCAACTCCCCATAAGCAGAAAAGGGAAGCCCTTTTTGAATACAATACCCCAGGCCGATTGTATACCCAACAATTTCTAGCTCGACGCCTGCAGCACTAAGCCCACTTGCACTTCTATGCTTCAAGATTTTCAATATCTACAAAAATTGAAAATTGAAAATTAAGAAAATAATAATAAAAGGGGTTAAAGGGAGGGAATTGAAGAGAGACCTGAGGGAGTTTGACGGTGGTTGAAAAGGCGACGATTAAGTAGCCGAGGAGCTTTGAAATGAGAGGGAGCAAGCAATCTTTCTCTGGGAATTGGCCCTGTTGCACATTTCTGATTGCGCACCCAATATCAATCCCTAGATAATCCATCATCTCTTGGATCCAATTCTGATTCAATCACCTCTGCTACTGCCTTTTATATTAATTTTCCTGTGAAATTTTAGGAAAAATATTATTCTTCCAGAGTCAATTTATGAAAATTGATATATTTTAAATTTTTTGATATTTAACTTAATTATCACAAAATTTTAGGTGTAGTTATTTTCATTCTAAAAATTTCTTTAGGCATTTTATCACTATGTACATTCATATGGTATATTTAAATTTTAAATTTTTACTTTATACATTCTTTAATATAGAAAAAAAAAATCCTCATTTAATTCATATAAATTAATTACTTTTTTAACTCTACGCAATCATTAAAATATTTAGTACACTACAAAAATTCAATGGGAATTTGGCAAAACTAGCCAAAAAAAAAAACTTTGTTATTTGCCAAAATGGTCACAACATTTAAGTTTTGTCAAAATGACTATTTTCTCTAAAGTAAATTTCGGAGAATCCAAATTCTCATAAGTTTACACCGAACTTCTTATTTATTTATTTATTTAAAACTTCGAATATCCGAAATCATAATTTTGGATGATGTTTTAAATTTATAAAGGTCGAGATCTCCAAAGTGTTCATATAATATAACAGAAATATTTGAATTATCCATCAAGACTTAGGAAATCCGAAGTTTTCTCTAAACTTTCACCGAAATCTGAACTTGTCTCTGAAGTTATGACTGATGTTGCTCCTTATTACTTCCCAGACAATGAGTATTTCAATCGATACCAAAATTTCTGAATTGCATGGCCTATTGTTGGGGCACATACAGTAGATATAGAAGAAAATATAAGATATTGACATATCGATCTATTGCACGAGATGAGATGAGACAACCATTATACTTTAGACGCCCCAATGTATGCTCGATTATGTTGGATGTTCATCAATAACATTGAACCATAAACGATTCCGAAGCCCATTTTTTTAGTTTTATACTTGGTTGTTCGAGAGGACGGGCATTCCCTATTGCATGGTTATCACCCGGCTCATGCAATATTTTCACCTGAATTTGGATGACGATGTGGTCTCCTTTGAGCATTCGGCTGTAATTAACCAAGGATTCCTGCGACAGAGAAGTCGTTATTGTATAGAAGCATGCGATGTTTTCATGGATGATATCGAAAAATGATATGTATTTTGATGATAAAAATTGGTAGTGATTCGAGTATTTAATTTTTTATATTTATCTGTTGAGTAGGTCGTTGTGCTACGCAGAACCAACTGTCATCAAGTTGATCCTATTGTTGATGATCCACCAGAAGACTCCGATGGTGTTGGCCCCTCTCACGCTGGCCCATCTCACATTTCTCATCCTACAGATGATTCATTAGTCACTTTGTTATGTGATCACGTATTTGAGATAGAGGAGAGACATACGAGGATATATGATCGATATAAGAGGATGGAGGATCGGCATGATAGCATGGAGGATCAGTAGAAATGAATTGAGGATCAAGTGAAAGGAATAGATGATCGACAAAAAGGAATAGAACGATAATTACATGAGGCGTTAGAGCTTTTGAGGAGGATGTCAGCTGATAGAGATACTAGGTCTGATGATGTATTGGCTGACATTGATTTTGATATATAGCTTTTTCATTTTAATGTATAGTTAACACTTAACTGTTTTGTTATATAATTAACTGTTATTTATAAATATACATACATACATACATATATACATACATATATATGACAAATGACAAAGTTTTATTTTATTTTTTGTTAATTTTGCCATATTCCTAAACTCAATTCATGTTATTTAAGATGCAAGATATGTGGAAGATGTGTTAGCATCTTAATGTAAGGTTCAATGTCTCACATTGAGGTTATGAGTTCGAATCTAGGGAGTGCGTTTCTTGTAAGAGTCTGAGACAACCGGAGGTTTTACCTCCTTCGCTTAAACCCGGAAGGGGTGTTTTGGCGGTGAGATTTCCAATGATTTTGAAAAAAAATTCTTAATGTTATCCCATCCTCAAGGAGCGTGACTTGGTGGTCTAAGGCTCGTGATCTCACATTAAGGTCCTGAATTTGAATCCACATAATGCATTTCTTGTAAGAGCTTGAGACAATCATGGGTTTTATATGCTCTGTTTAAGCCCGAAAAATGTGGTTTGACAATAAGATTTTCAATAATTATAAATAATAATAATAATAATCTTAATGTTATCCCACTTCGGATTTTCTTATTTGTGCAAAAATATATACATGTACATGTCATTAATTTTTTTTGCTTTCTTTTTTAAGCCTAATATTTGATCGGTCAGCAAGTTAAATTATATACGTTTTAGCAAAGAACTTCAATAATGACCACATCACAGTAAAGACTACAGTAATGCATGTAGGGATAATAAAATCCTGATCTAGGTCTGAATATTTATGGACTTGAGTCTTCCGGATCCATATGTATTCGGGCCAAACCTGCAACCCTTTGCCATTTCTAGGTGTAGGCATGGTGGTTACTAGAGGTGGGCATTATCGGATTCGGATCTGATCGGACCGAATCCGAATCCGATCCGATCCGAAATGCCCATGGCTGTTTGATTCGTTCTGATCGGATCATCTTATCGAACTAGATCCGATCCGATCCGAATTCGGTGGGTTTGAGTCAAAAAAATCGAGCGGATAGGATCAGATCAGATAAAATCCGATCCGAAATAATTCAAATTTTTTTTTATTTAATATGTAACGATGTCATTTTGCATATTAAATAAAAAAAAATCCGATCCGATGCCCACCCCTAGCGGTTACGCTTGTAGTGGGATTATCATTGGTGATACCAGTGTCAAATTTCTGGGTGTTAGATTTTATTTTCTTGATGGTTTGAATGTACAAGCAAGTTTTATGATTTAAAGATGAGAGAAATTTAAATGGGTGTGCGGAGAGAGATATTATATATTTATCTATTATAAGTTGTCTTTAATGATAATTTATGTGATGAGTATTTTAATACTAATTTTTTTTATTAAAATATGTGTGTCCAATGAAATTTATAGAGTGCAAATAATATCACCCATGTTATTATTATTATACCATCCCTAACTTGTTAAAATGCTTTGTTAGATAGTTAATGATTAAGTTATGAGAAGATAAGAGAATAAATAGATCTCACATCTAAAAGTTACAAAATAAAATAAGTGTTTAAATACATTTATTGCACCAATTTGATTGAAATTGATGGGTGAGAATTTTGGAGGGAAACACAAATTTGGCACTTGGGGCGATGAATTAATATTATATATTATATAGTCAAAGATAGGCACTTGGGCACTTGTGCATAAAATTAATTATCAATTAATACTTTTTCCGAAATTAATTATTTTAATTAATTTATGTTAACTGTTATGACAGTTTAATTGGAAATTGTGTTATTGGGAGAAATTCCAGATTTGCTATCTAGAATTTTTGTTAAGGCTTTGTAGAAATCCTGGAGGGATACTGTCATAAACCCGAAAGCACTTTTAGTGGGGGCATTAATTCCTTAAGAATAATGACTACACTATCAAAACCACCATTTTCATATTATGTAATTTACTTATGCTTCCATTATTTCTAACATGCTTGGTCAAGTTACATGCTCTAACTTAATCAGTTTGCTTCTCTGTCAAGGTATGAAATGAATCAGTTTGCTTCTCTAGGTTTGGAAGGAAAATATATTAAATTAATTCCCGGCCATAGAATATAAAGATTGGGCTCGGCCCATCTAATTCCTGGCCCGAGTCTTGTTTTATTGCTCGGTTGATTGCATGTGCGCTAAAATTTACTGCTAATGGTGTCCCCGTCTCTGTATTTTTAATGTTAATTTTTCCTCTGCTTCAGTTTTTTCGGTTCTAAGTTAAACTCACAACCCGAGTTCGCTGAAGTAATTTGATAGTGTTTCGAAATTATCAGTTTTCGTTTTATCATGGGAAATAGATTTCGGTTCCAATTCCAAGCATTATAATAAGTGAATAATATGTTAATAATATGTTTTAAAGAGACTGTGATGTACATTATTCGAAAATTTTCGCTTTCAAATTACTTTTTATTTGTAATTATTGTAATTTAATTTTTCATAGCACTATAATTGTTATTGTTTTTGCTATTGCTAATTTCAGTATTTTTTTCATTTGTTGCATAACCATATGATCAACTCTAAAGTGGAAACGCAAGGATTCTTCTTCTACGGTGATTGCCCATCTTGCGTCAAATCTTTAAAATATCCCTATTTTGGTTTACAGGCCGGACCAAATATTTTTTTTATTATTATTATTATTTATAATAATAAAAAAAAAAAAAAACCTAAAATTATAGAATTGGTACCATGCTTTAACATGGACAGCTAGCTTCTAAGGCCAATGCACGAAGCATTGGGCTTCGTTAAAGAAGTTAAGACATATGATTGAAGGGTTTATTGAGCCTGGAATGGATCAAAGATTTTACTGCCTGGTAGACCCGTTTTGTTAGCGACTTGCCCCAACAAGAAAAGGCGGAATATCAAAATATTTTGGACAGAAGTTATTGAGATGGTTTTTCTGCAAACAAAAAATTAATATAGAGATTTTTCAGTTGGGTCGGTCTCCCATCATGTGACATTTATTTGCATGAAGTGCCTAATGCAATCCATGCTCAAGTCAGGGCTGCGTCTTAGGAGTAGATTTAACCCTACAAATATAACAAGGTATCTGGTAGGTATAGGGATGCACCAAAGATCATTAATAAACTTCAAACCCTAAACAAGAAGACTACACGTGATTCAAACATGACTCTGATTCAATAACATGCTATGGTTATCAATCAAATGTAAATTTAATAATACGTTATAAAAGCCATGGCTGTTTAATGCCATATTTACAGAGGACATTGTAACAAATTGTCTGTGTTATTGTTCTGATGCAACACACACAGATAGATAAATAAGTATAAAGTATGTACATAACCAGCCTCCCAATAACAAATCATTCACTTTGTGGTAATTAATGTTTGTAATGATGGGAGTAGAATTAAACCAAAGGAAATTCAAGCACAAGCATATGCTTGTTTTAACCTCTCGATTTCACCTCTGAAAGTCCAAACTTGAATTAAGCACTGCTACTTTTGACTTCGTTTCCATTAACCCAGTAAGGCTTAGCAGGAGTGCGCCTCAATGCCTTCACTCCCAATGGGTTGTCCTTGCTCTGTTGCAAAAATTCAAGAATTCGGACGAGTAAAAAGTTGAGAATTCAAAACTGAGAGGCCACCAAATTTTAAGTAAAAAAATGTATTTCTTCAATGATCCATGAACGTAAAAATATTGTCCTATTGGTTTTATGAAAATATTGTCCTAAGATTGTTGAGAATACTAGCAATATTTAGCAAATCTTACCATCAAGCAGGTCCCTGCACGGACATCACAGATGGGATAGTCATGTGGGCAGCAGCTATAATGGTCATCGCAACAGGTGGCAGCCTCAAGTGGGCAGCATCCCCATGCAAAGCAATAGTTACCATACTCATAGACACAGCAGCAGGTGGTGCTCTCAGGGCAGGAGTAGTAATTGTCACAGACACTTGGAGGCTTTACGGGAGATGGAGGAGATGGTCCAGGTTTGGGGGGATTTTGGCCTTTCTTTATGGGATATGAGGCCTGCATGGCAATTCCACACTTGCCGGTGGCAGTGCCGGCCACATTACGCTCCATCCTGATATAGCCAGACTCTCCCCAACTACTACCCCATGAGTTCTTCACAATCCAGTAATCAACTCCGTGTTCAGTGCCATATCCCACAGCAGCAACACCATGGTCCAGTGCTGTCCCACAACTTCCGGTGAATATACCCTGGAAATTTGCAACAACAGAACAATAATTGAGACTCCCTTGAAATGGAAAACGCACAAAAGACTATAGCCTCCTGATCCTGTTAGGAAGTCATTACAAGAGTTTCGTAACCCAAAAGACAATAAAAGAATATTTGTTCAAATAGCATTCAATGCCATCTATATCAAATCTTTTTGGTGTTGCAAATTCTTCTAAATTTAGATACTAGCAATATCCCTAAATGTAAAATGAGATAAGTGCCATGAAGAGATGAAAGTTACCGATTTATATAACTGGAATGCCCTGCCGCCGGCTTCAATGGCAACACTCACTGGTTGATTTACAACTGCCTTCTGCAAGGCTTTCTCGTCATTTACTGGAACATCCTCGTAGTCATCAATTGTGACAACTTTGGCATTTTCCTGACAGCCAAGAACAATAAGCTATGAATAATTATCCAATATATATACCATATTTCATCATTTAAAAATAAGTTAAAATACCTACCCGATATGTGTCACATCTGCCATCAACAGCTTTGTAGGGATAATCTTCTTCTGTGTCAATTCCTCCGTTCTTGATAATGAACTCAAATGCATAGTCCATCAAACCACCATTACATCCTTGATTATAAGATGTATCACAGTCTACCAACTCCTGCTCAGATAATGAGATCAGGTCACCTGTAATAATCTTGTTTATACCTTCCACAGCTGCAATAGTTGAAAATGCCCAGCAACTCCCTACATTTTGATAAAGATACAGTCAAAAAACACAGAAAGAGTCAGATTATTTGCTTTCTAAATTCTAACCAAGTAATTTACTGAGAATTTAAAATCTGAACTTGTTCTATATCTATATTTACAAAAACTGGGTAGTAAGGATGGTCCATCACTTCATCTGGTTTTAATTTTTATCCCAAATTACAAATTTTGTTCAGAGTCAAGGATTGAAGTCCAATAATACATAGTTCAAAGACATTTCGAACATTTTAAATCATGAGTTTAGTAAAAGAATTTAGAGTCTAAACCACATTCACAAATTATAATTTCTAATCACTTAAAACCGACAGTCTATGGATCAAACCACAAGTCACATGACAAAAATGTGGCTATCGTTTACTTTGATGCAATGTTCAATTAAAAAAAAAATCTAAAAAATTCAATTGAGAACAGTACTAGACTAAAATAACAAGTACACATGCCTTGTATCACAGCTACGTGACATTTGCGGTCGTTGCTATTCTGATATTAATTATAAGTGTAATTACATGGTTAATTAAATTAATTAATAATTTATACATAAATAATAAATGATAAATGCCACATCAACTAGATACAATGTATATCTTTGAAAAAAAAAAAAAAAAAAAACAAACTAGATACAATGTACACTATTATGGATTAAATAAACGCACTTAAGTTTGCATGCTTTAATTATTCAGGGGTAATTTACCATTTACCCACTGAGTATGCAGCCAACACACAGCCTGATCACATACTGTGGGGCCAATCACCAAATGTACAAAAGCTTTACAGGTTTTTATTGTCTCGATTTAGTTCTTTTAATTTTTTATTTTTAAATTAAAAACATTTTCTCCTTCAATCTTGCCAAGAAAATATATCGTGCCTCTCGTCAGAAAATATCATTGTTTTTCACACTATTTGATGATTTCTTTGTAATTTCTTGATAAAAATAAAATAAAACTCAAATTCGCATCATTATCTGAACATTGGCGGAAGTCTTTAAACACTTACCAAAAAAATATTTAATTTTTTCAAATATCATTTCAAACAGTAAAAAAATAAAAACAGAATATCAACAGTAATTGTCCTAAGCCGTCAACGCCCTTTGCCTTAGCCAGCCGGCAGCTGTGCAGATTCTTAGCACCCATAAGATTACCAAAATTACCCTTTCCTTTATACTCATCTTGTCCATAACGTTTTACCAAAACCGGATCTATTAATTAATTTATAACTTAATGATAATAATTTAATCAAAGTAAAGAATTAGAAGAGATTAAAAGTATTAACTTAATAATAATAATAATTTTTTTTAAAAAAAAATAAAATAATAACAACTCACCACAGCTTCCTTGATCTTTAACTTCAGCAACGGCTCCTTTCTTCCTCCAATCAACAGATTCCGGCAACGCTTCGCCGACACGTGGCAGATAACGATCGCTCTTCTTAGCGACCAAAGAAGAAGACTTTCTAGCACCAAACCGTGCACCCAGATGCATGGACCGGTACTCATCGTTGGTCAAATCAGCAAACCGGTTCAACCCAACCTTGTAGGTCCGGTTCTCCGAGTTATGTTCATCAATAAACCTAAGATTATCCTTAAAAATCTCAAACCTTTTATCTTTTTCACCCAAAGCGTTATACACCTTGGCGTGCTTTACAAGCCAGGCGTCGAACATTGCCATAAGTTCATCATGGTTCCTCCAGCTAGCCTTTGACTCGTGGGTTTTATCATAAGATATAATTGACATGTCCATGGCTGATGATACAGTGAACAAGAAAAGCAAAAACATGGCTCCGGTTGATGATCTGAATATACCCATCTTCAGTTTCTTTTGAGAAAGAGATTCTTGGAGGAGAAGGATTGGTAATGTGTGAGGGTGAGGCGGGTGGGGTTTATAAGGAAAATGAAGAGGGTATCGTTAAAATATATATATATATATATATAAGTAATGAGGCGACAATCGTGGAAAGAATTCAGAGATTTTTTTTCCCTTGGGATAATGTCGAAATGTTTATAAAGTAGATGAAACTGACCACTAAGAATTGGACAGCTAAGAAGCATGTGGATGGGATGTGATCCCGCTGTGGTGAAAATGAAAATGAAAACCATTACTCTACTCGCTACCGGGATTAAGTTGCACGCGCTTATTTTTTCTTTTCTTTTTATTATTGTTGAGCATATATCACTACAATCCCTGTATTTTAACTTAAATATGCTAGTCAACATTGTTAAGGACCAATACATATTTTTATTACAGTGAAAATTCATTAAAAGTTATGAAATTTATGTACCACCATTAAAAAAAACCATATATTGTCTTGATTATGACATTGTTAAAGAATTATAATTTAAAAAATAAAGTAGAAAAATTTTCCTTTTCGAATTAAAATTTTTCTAATATAAAAATAAAAATTCCCATCCATAAACTCACTTTTTTTCTCTCTCGAACAAATCCATAAAAAACTTAAAATTGTTAAATTTACATTTTTAATTTTGAAATAAGTCAATGAAGGTTTTAGCAAAATAACAGTGTAAAAAAAGTTTAAATTACATATTCTATTTAAATTTACATTTTTATTGGCGATTTGGCATAAAATATTTTGTAATTTTTTAAAAAGTAAATAGACGTTGGTCTATTTAAACAAAGATCATAAACTTTAATGAAAATTTCCTTCTTGTATGAACTTTGTTTAATTTGTTGAAAGTCGGTTGCACATGGCAGCCAAGTCAATAACTCAAAAAGGGGTCTTGGATGAATGGGAGGTGATTGTGCCTTACACTTTTTTGTCTTGTCTTTCGGTAGGACCGTAGGACCCACTTAAAAGTTGGGCGAGAGTGAGAGACATTTATGTAATGTACACTTATCAGTAGTATGGGTTAATATAAAATCAAATTATCAGTAGTATATTTAATACTTAATATTATTTTTTTTGGAATAGTTGGAAATCTCGCCGTCAAATCATCTCTTTCGGACCTAAACGGAACGGGTAAAATCTCCAGTTGTCTCAGGCTTTTATAAGAAACGCACTTCATGTATTCGAACTCAGGACCTTAAGGTGAGGTCATGAACCCTACATCACCAAGTCACGCCTCTTAGAGATTAAATACTTAACACATTATATAAAAATATATAATTTTTATAAATTTTTTATTGGTATATCAAAATATTAAAAAATGTATCAAATTTGAGTATATAATTAAAAAATATATTAAAAATTTGATATATTTGTTACATGATAGATATATATTTGTTATATTTTTTAATCTTTAATTGGACTGATAATTTTTTTTTTAAGATTTATTTATTTATTATAATTGTGTAGGGCAAAAGTGGTCAAAAAAATATATTTATTACCTTGTTGAGCTCGGTCTCCACGAAGTCCAAATGAATTCTGGGCTCTGATGAGCGATGACTGATGTGTTTTATTTGGATATGCATAAACGTTCAATCTTAGTTAGGATCTCATTCCTCATTGTATATTTGTGTCTTTTTTAGGGTTTCTAGAATGCAATATGCTTTTTTTTTTTTCACAATTGTCAATTTTTCCACCCCTTCTATTTAGAAGCTTATTGGCTTATATAAGGGATTTTAGGTGGATGTGGCAATGCATGTGTCCATCAATAGACTGGTGACTTGCTTGCATGATGTACACCTCTCTTAGTACATACTAAAATATGAGGTGTCATAACACTTGTCATCATGCATGTTAATCATCATGCATATTAATTAATCTTGCATGTTAGAGTAAGTGGATCATTATTTATATATTATCGAACAAAGATATATTATGCCATCATAATTTTGAGCAGAGATATATATGGCGTTCATGACTTTAAGGGTATTTTTGGGTACTCCGAAATGTTCCGATGTACTTAGTGATATCCTGAAAGTTGTGATATTTAAGATCGAAATACTTTCGGTGTTCTCTTGGTTGTTCTGAGGTATAAACTTCTCTTGAGTTTGGGGTTAGTGTATACTAGATTATATGTGAGTCTTATGAGTTCTTTCATTTTCGAAGTATAATGATTTTGAAGTGATGTTACTTCGGGGATCTTATAGATTTCGGGAATAGTATTACTTCGAAATTGAACTCAGGTTATGTCCGGGATTGTTATCTCGGAGTTGGTTTCCAACTCATTTTGTCTACTAGTACAATTGTACCATGACAGATGTCACATTTCTGTTGAACTAAGTTTTGCTATAAATAGCAAGCTTGAGCAATTGTTTTAATCAAGCTTGAGAAAGTTAAATACAAGCAAGAATTAGAGAAATTAGCCTAAGTTAGGGAAGTGTTTAGATAAGCTTTGTGAGATCTCTACAACATATCAATTATGATAAATCAAGATTGGATCTTGGAGTGAAGCTTGCTAGCATTGGAATCAAGATTGGATCTTGGAGTCAAGCTTGCTAACTTTGGATTTTCTCCACAACATTTCAACAAGGAGAAGTAGATTAGATCTTTGAATCAACCTTGCTAGGTAAGTTTGATCTTCTCCAAAAGCTATGTTTTTCATTAGTGAGTTTTCATTAGTGAGACATATAATGATGAATTATGTATTAGATACATAAGGTTGAAATTAGTCTAATTAATTATGTTAGGATATTTTGGAAGTATAAACACAATATGCTTGTAATTGGGTCAAAATATTTATGTTGAAAATAGACATAAATTAGAGTTTGGAACTCTAGATGAAAGTTTAGAGCTATGACTACCATTCTAGAATCCCTTGACCACCTTTAGGTGACATAGAATTGTTCGCGAGTCACTTCATTATGGGATTATAATTTGGTTTGGGTTTTGGATTCAAAATTTACGCAAGTGCGTATTTAAAATAAATTTATATTTTTGTAAAAATATTTGATATTTTGAAAAACTTTATTTTTGTTCTATAACATGTGTTGATGTTGGTTTTGATGTTAAAAATTAATTTTGGGTGTTTTGAAAGTGTTAGGAAAGATTAAAAGTGTATTGGGTTAAAAACCCAAGTATTAGCTCTCATTCTAGCTCTCTAGAATGAGAACTGATACTTAAAGGAAAAAAAAAAAGAAAAGAAAAGAAGAAAGGTAATTCAGTTCACACATGAACAGTACACGTGCACACTGTTCACGTGCACATTGCGCGCGTGCACTGTTCACGCACATTTAAAACGTATCCGCGTGCTGTAATTTATTTTCTCTCGTTTTTGTTTTCTCCGGACTCCGATTCAGTCCCAATTTTTTCCTATACACTCGTAATGAAATATAGTATTTCATTAAATTATTTAAAATTACACTCATGTTTGATATCTATGGGTTAGACACACTTTCGCTACACGGGATACCGATCCGACCCTAGGGGTCCCACATCCGCCCTTTCAGCTACTACGTGAACGTTTTTGGTGAATACTTCACCTTAAGAAATACCGCACAACTGATGTTGTGGGTGCCCCATATGGGATTTGACCACTGCATGATTTTTCCCGATCTAGTCACTCTGTGACTGTTTCTTTGGGATAATGGTTTTTTTATGTCCAAAGTATAAGTACATGACCAACTTTTGTGTTTCATTTGAGGTTCATTAACTTTTGAGAGCTCACCAGATGGGTTTTTTTTTTATATACTCCATCGGAGTCCCCAAAGTATGAACACATCGTTGAGTATTTTATTTTGTGTCATACTTTGTAATTTATCTTTAACATAATGAATGTTAGCTCTTCGGAGGAGGCAATTCTTCCGAGGCATAGGCTCTCGTGGGTATGGGCTCATCAGAGGATGCTCCTATCGAGGCTTAAGTACCCATAATTTGCAAGTTGAATGTATGCTTACCGGATGACATTCCAACCGGGGTTTATACATTTAATATTTCATAGGTTGGGCATAGGATCACTGGAGGGTGCTCATTTCGGGACTTAAGCACCCACTTTGGATCTAAGCTCACTGAATGATAATCATATAGGGGTTTAAGTCTCTAAATTTTCTCTGGTTGGGCATAGGACTTCCAAATGATGCTCATATCGGGGCCTTAATAGCTAAAAAATTCTTAAGTATAAGCTCATCGGAGGGTATTCCTACCGGGGCTTAAGATACTCAACATTTTTCTTTCCTGAGAGTCTTGACTGTTTTATTAGACCATTTAGATGATCAAATCTACGAGTTAAATTTATTGAGGCTTTTTTATTTTAAATTTAATAGAGTTGTATGAAGGGTTCCAGAGCGAATCCGGTAAAGGTTCCCTTTCAATTTTATTAAACTTGAATATACATATTGAATATACATCACTATATTGATTTTGTACATTTACAATTTACATTTACAACTTAGAAATAAAATTTTCTATGTTTAGAAACATTCCAAGTAGATGGAATAGATTGACCTTCTATGGTTTCTAGCACATACGCGCATTTTCATAAAGCCTTTGAACTCCTGAAAGGACTTTCCCACACCTCAGTATAGACCTGGCCGGCGGTTCGGTTCCGGTTTGGAACCGAACCGAACCGACCGATTTTCGGTTCCACACTTAAGTGGAACCGGAACCTTGAACCTAACTGGAACCGACCGGTTCGGTTCCGGTTCGAACCTTTTTTTTTTTTTTAAATTTCGAAAATAAATTAAAATAAATTACATTAATTAATAAATAAATAAAATTATTAAATTGAAGAGCTTGAACTTAAATTTTAAAATTATTAAATTGAGATTGAGAATAAGAGAATTGTAGAAATTGAGAGAGTTGAGAAATTGGTGTGTTGAAATAATGAAAAATGAATCATATTTATAGAGTTTTAGAATTTATTTGATACAAAAAATGTCCATAAATATAACCGTTTTATTACCGTTATTAGAGATATATTAGGAATTTACTATTTTATTATATCTATTTTTTTAGCCTTAACGACTTTTTTTTTTGGTATCAGGGCAGGGAGGCTCCCTGCCCTCTCCAACGGCTATTAGCCGTTGGGGAAAGTAGGGTTCTTGTTGGAACCCTACGGTTCCAACAAGAACCCTACTGTTCCAACCGGAACCGAAATGGTTCCGACCAGTTCGCGTTGGGGTGGAACCCCAACCGAACCGGTCATTCACGATTCCGGTTCCGGAACGGAACCGGTTGGAACCGGAATCGTCCGGTTCCAACCGGTTCGTTTCCAATTCGGTTCTGGTTCCGAACCGGAACCGTGGCCGGGTCTACCTCAGTAAGTTTCTCGGCTTTTGGTTCCCTTTGAATGTCAATAGATTCTCGGAGAACCAGATCTCATTGGAAGAGCTTTATGTACCAGACTTTCTTATTATATTGATTTTCCAAGCGTCACCGGTATGCTTCTAAATTAATAGCTGCAACGTTCCGAATTGCATATAAAAACTCAAGATCTTCTTATTGGGCTATTCGATTTTCAAGGACTTGGGCCAACTTACTTCTCAATATTGGCACAATATTTTCAGTGGGTTATATTGATTCCATTCCATAAACAAGTGAATATGGAAATTATTAGTAGGTATTCTTTCAGTTGTCTGGTAAGCCCATAGCACATTACTTAGCTCTTCGAGCCAT
This sequence comes from Zanthoxylum bungeanum, assembly GCA_019454045.1. Taxonomy (NCBI): domain Eukaryota; kingdom Viridiplantae; phylum Streptophyta; class Magnoliopsida; order Sapindales; family Rutaceae; genus Zanthoxylum; species Zanthoxylum bungeanum. The sequence goes on from SKCR01023535.1 coordinate 24,998, forward strand.
ATTCCTTTTATTTTTTTAAGCATCTTTTTCAAGTTGTTGAAGATGGTTCTATTTGTGATTTTCGTTTGGCCATTTGATTGTGGATAACTTCGAGAAGAATACCTTTGCTGAATTTTATTCTCTCTGCAAAAGTATTCCAATACCACATTCTGAAATTGCCTACCATTGTCTATGATTAAGGTTTTTGGAAGGTCAAATCTAGTAATGATTTGTTTCCTTAGGAACTTAATCACATCTCTTCCGACGATACTTTTGAAAGTTTCTACCTCAACCCATTTGGTAAAGTAGTTTGTTGCTAGTAGCACAAACAAATCTGACTCCTCCGATTGAGATTGATAGTAGGCCAACTATATCCACCCCCATTGAATAAATGGCCAAGGAGTTGCCATTGTCGCTAAATCTTCTCCGGGGAGATGGATTTTGGTGGCATGTTTTTGACATTTCATGTATTTCTGAGTAAAGCTTTCTGCTTCATTCTGGAGGGTAGACCAATAATATCATGCCCGAAGATATTAGTTGATGCAGACGTTGTTGCTTGTAGGGGTGTGTGGACGCTGGTTTTCGCACGAGATCCATAATCGAGAATTCATAAGAATGATGCACTAGAGATCCTGCAAGATAAAGGTAGAGTGAGAGAGGAATTCTTACCCACCAGTGTGGTGGGTGCCGTAGGCACTTCGAAGCTCAAGTCAGTAGTGATGACCAGCATAAAGTAATGGAAGAACAAGGTTCGAAGTAACTTCGACCTCCGTTGACTGCCGTAAGGGTGGTGGGTTGGTATTTTGGGGGTGATTGGCTCAGAGTGCTGATGAACACTAAAAAATGCACATTTATTAAAAGAAAAATTAATCATTTTACACCTATAGTTAGAGTTGGCGGCGGTTCGGTTCAGTTCTGGGAACCAGAACCGAAATCGAAATCAGAACCGCACCATTCGGTTCTGATTCCAGTCGGTTTTTTTTTTAAAAAAAAAATTGAGATGAATAAAATAATATAATTTTAAATTATGAATTTGAATTATATAATAAACTTACATTACTTAATAATTACATTAAATTACAAATAAAATTCTCATCTAAAAAAAAAAATTAAATTAAAGAGCTTGAACTTCAATTTTTAAAACAAAACAAAAAATTAAATTAAAGAGCTTTAATTTTAGGGTTTCATAAGTTCCATTTACACTAAAACAAAACATAAAAAGAAGTAGAGAGCAAAGGTTGAAGGAAAAAGAAAAAGACTTGGAAAAACTTGATTTTTGTAAGTATTTCTTCAAAACATTCAACATGAAAATTATTTCTTACAAGCTTAGCATCATTTTGTGTTGCTTTGATGTTAATTCTACTCTTATAGTTTGTGTTTATTTGGTTGAGAACTTGTTTGAAAGATTGATGCATGTAAGTAAGCTTTAAATGGTTTAAAAGGCTTACTTTTGATTTTTGGAAAATCAAGTTGCCATTCTAGAGTTGTTAAGCCACTCATTGGTGACCTAGAATTGTTCTAGAGTTATTTCAAAGTGGTGAGGCTTGTTTGGTGAAGTGTTGAATGGATTAAAGTGTTGGATTTTAAAGATTTGATGAAATTGGACAATTTGGTGAAATTGAAAAATTAGAGTTCTTAACCCACTCCAAATTTGAGGCTTTTCATATATGTGATGCATTATGGTATGTGTGGACGCTGGATTTCACTCGAGGTCCACAATAGAGAATTTGTAGGTTGGGGGCACTAGCGATCCTGCAAGACAAAGGTAGAGTGAGCGTGAAGTAGACTGCCCACCGGTGTGGTGGGTACCGGGGGTATTCCGACGCTCAAGTCAGTGATGAAGACGAGCTGTAAGTAATGGAAAAACAAGGTTATAGATTACATTGATACCCGCGGACTGCCGTGAGGGCGGTAGATATGAGATACTGAGAGTCATTGAGAGAATATTGTTGAGCTATGAGAGTCGATTCCCCTTTCTCTTCTGGATCTCGGTTCCTTTTATAGGCTACTTGAGGTGAGATTCATGAATACGTTAATTGACATATGTTTTGTGTGTTTGTAACGGTCGTGTCATAAAGGAGAATTATGGGCAGTCATTGTACGGGCCAAATTTGGGCCAAGGGCAATTTTGTCCTTTTACTCCAGGCCCAAGTTTCTACCTCAGAAGGAAACCCAATGATTAAAGTGGATAGTGGCCTAGAGATTCATAAGCCCAAGCCCAAGGAAGAGCCACGTAACGCTCAGGCTCATTAATGCCACCCACAATCCATCCGTTCCAACCTGCAAGCAGTAATGGCACTTCATTAAGTTGACTGTTACCATGTTCTAACGGGTAAATAATCAAAAGACAATCAATAGAGGAACACATTACTATATCATGGATATATAAGGAACATGACTCCAGGAGGAAAGGGGGTGGAACTGCTAGCTCTCCTACTCACAGCCTTGAGACATCCTCAAGCTTACCACACCTTCGACTGAAAGCCCTCACGACACCCTACAAAGTTCAAGGTAGTATCCAATCTTTGACTTCCCACCTTCTAATTCCTTACTTCCACACTGACTTGAGCGTCGGAGTGCCCCTGGCACCCACCACACCGGTGGGTAGTCTACTCCCGCTCACTCTACATTTGTTTTGCAGGATCGCCAGTGCCCCCATCTCAACGAAATCTCGATTGTGGACCTCGGGTGAAAACCAGTGTCTACAATTTGGCGCCCACCGTGGGGCCTTAGCGATTCATAGCAAGCAAAAACCCCTCAGTCTACGGTCATTACAAACATAATTATCCATGGCTTCGAGCAACAAACAAACACCAGATCCTGTGGTGAAAAAATTAGTCGCTCTACAAGAACAGTTATGATTATTAGAAGAGGAATATTGGGCTATGCGAAGCTCCAGTACTAATCTCCATAAGTAATGGGAGCATAATTCCTCGACCTCCCAAAGACGTGAGGCTACGGGTCACCCCAGCAATCCTATCATCTATTCCAATAACTTAGGAGCAATTCTCTCCAATTTACCTAAAGTCATACTACCAATAAAAAAAGCCGAGCCGAGATAATATCAGACGATGTAGAAAAATAATTGTCTCCTCCAGACTACGTAGATGGACCATCATCAACTTCTCACTACATGAGAAGATTATCATATTCTCCATATGATATGAATGGTACGTCATAAATTCCAGATGACGCAAGTGATTTGTCATTTCCCCCAGATGACATAGGATCGTCATCTCTCAGACGACATGAGAGGATTGTTATCTCCTCCATACGACATCAAAAGACTATCCTCTCATCCAAGCTACGTTGAAGAATTATCGTTTCCCCCATATGAATTATCTAGCATGCTCAACACGTGAAGCCATGAAGAGAGAGAAAAATTGGCCATGTAGAGGATTTTAAATAAGTCATCCAGATTTCAGGCATATATGGCCCAAGTTGGTATCTCCACGGTTGAGTCGACAGGCTTACTGCAAGAAACAAGCCAAGTCCCACACGCCAAAAGTACATTGACACCATTTGAAGAAATATGCCCACCTGAATTTGCAGCTTGGGGTCTCACGTTTTTCAGTTGAGCCACACTTCATGCCTCTGCTTTCCCAGCCAGGCCATTCGGTCCGCCCATTAGAGAAGACTTTTTACGCTGAAGATAAGCAAGCCACACAGCCCATGTCAGCCCCAATTAGCATGCATGCCTCCAGCCGACATGAATGCCTCTAGTAACGTGTGTGTCACCAGCTAACTGCATGTTTCCAACCTATGTGCGTGCAACCAACGTACATGGCTTCAGCCAACCTGTATACCTCAAGCCAATGGATGAGCGTCCATCCAAGTTGCGTCAGCCACCAGCCAACATGCATGCCTCCACTAAGACATCCAAACGAGACAACCCACAAGCTTTTAACATGAGTCAATAACGACAAGCACACTGCAACCAAAATTGAATGAGACTATACCCTTAGAGACAGCTGACAACGTGATTGAAGCCAATATGCACGTTGCCAATGAGATTCTTCCACATGCTAATATTTTCTCCTCTATCACTATTCCTCTTATTGTCGTTTATCAGAGTATGGTCCATGTGAGGCATGTGCCTGTATGGTACATGATTTTATTCGGTGTGCTTCTGCTCTGTGGGGGTCCACGACATTGGAGGCTGGAGCGACGTTACTATCCATATTGCATGATGTGTAGTCTCATGCAGAAGAGAAGCCCATATGGTCTAGGAAGAGGGAGTTGATGGCTCAGTGAATGTTTATTACCCTTCATATGCTCGACTGGAAGGACCTCACAAGCCATGCGACAGGCTGAGGTAGGTTGGGTAAAAATGATAGGAAATGTGTTGTCGATTGGAGCGATGATGTTATCCTCTTGGGCAGGGCGTGGAACTGTTCTATCTTAATTAAAATTTTCAAGTAGCGAGTTGTCGCCTGGAGCAGGGGTAAATCCTTCTCGAGCGTAGTGTGAAGCGATGGGCTGGGCTATCTTATGTGGAATATGGAGCATCTGACTGCTCTACGTGAACAGCGCACATGCAACTTGAAAATTATTATCAAGTTGTTCTCTAGAGGATGGATGGCTAATGCTTGGGAGGATGATTGCTGGGTGTAAGCTGGGGAATCTCCTTTTGGGTCTTGAAAGTTGGGGCGTCTCCATTGCTCAAGCTAATGGAATGGGGGATAAAGCGACAATTGAAATGATCTTCATAAGGATTCGTAGAATGAGACTCGTATGGACCTTCGTCAGGTTCATTCGACCGTAGTCTCCCTGACCTTCATCTGGTCCAAACGACATTGAAGACTCCCCTGGTCATTTGACCCATAGTATGACTTATATCCTGAACCTCCATCTGGTTCAGTCGACCGAGGACATCCCCAATGGACTCATGTCGAGTCAAGTTGTAGACATGGATTACACATGTCGTATGACTCATATCCTTCTGGACTCATCAAGTCCAGTCGACCGGGGACATCCCCCATAGACTCATGTCGAGTCAAGTTGTAGACATGGATTACACATGTCGTATGACTAATACCTTCCTGAACCTCCATCTGGTTCAGTCGACCGGGGACATCCCCCATGGACTCATGTCGAGTCAAGTTGTAGACATGGATTACACATGTCGTATGACTAATACCTTCCTGAACCTCCATCTGGTTCAGTCGACCGGGGACATCCCCCATGGACTCATGTCGAGTCAAGTTGTAGACATGGATTACACATGTCGTATGACTAATACCTTCCTGAACCTCCATCTGGTTCAGTCGACCGGGGACATCCCCCATGGACTCATGTCGAGTAAATTTGTAGACATGGATTACACATGTCGTATGACTAATACCTTCCTGAACCTCCATCTGGTTCAGTCGACCGGGCACATCCCACATGGACTCATGTCGAGTCAAGTTGTAGACATGGATTACACATGTCGTATGACTAATACCTTCCTGAACCTCCACCTGGTTCAGTCGACCGGGGACACCCCCATAGACTCAAGTCGAGTCAAATTATAGACATGAACTACTCATATCGTATGACATATATTCCTGGCTTCATCAAGTCCAGTCGACCGGGGACATCCCCCATGGACTCATGTCGAGTCAAGTTGTAGACATGGATTACACATGTCGTATGACTAATACCTTCATTAACCTCCATCTGGTTCAGTCGACCGGGGACATCCCCCATGGACTCATGTCGAGTCAAGTTGTAGACATAGATTACACATGTCGTATGACTAATACCTTCTTGAACCTCCATCTGGTTCAGTCGACCGGGGACATCCCCAATGGACTCATGTCGAGTCAAGTTGTAGACATGGATTACACATGTCGTATGACTAATACCTTCCTGAACCTCCATCTGGTTCAGTCGACCGGGGACATCCCCATGGACTCATGTCGAGTCAAGTTGTAGACATGGATTACACATGTCGTATGACTAATACCTTCCTGAACCTCCATCTGGTTCAGTCGACCGGGGACATCCCCATGGACTCATGTCGAGTCAAGTTGTAGACATGGATTACACATGTCGTATGACTCATATCCTCCTGGACTCATCAAGTCCAGTCGACCGGGGACATCCCCCATAGACTCATGTCGAGTCAAGTTGTAGACATGGATTACACATGTCGTATGACTAATACCTTCCTGAACCTCCATCTGGTTCAGTCGACCGGGGACATCCCCATGGACTCATGTCGAGTCAAGTTGTAGACATGGATTACACATGTCGTATGACTAATACCTTCCTGAACCTCCATCTGGTTCAGTCGACCGGGGACACCCCCATAGACTCATGTCGAGTCAAATTATAGACATGAACTACTCATATCGTATGACATATATTCCTGGCTTCATCAAGTCCAGTCGACCGGGGACATCCCCAATGGACTCATGTCGAGTCAAGTTGTAGACATGGATTACACATGTCGTATGACTAATACCTTCCTGAACCTCCATCTGGTTCAGTCGACCGGGGACATCCCCCATGGACTCATGTCGAGTCAAGTTGTAGACATGGATTACACATGTCGTATGACTAATACCTTCCTGAACCTCCATCTGGTTCAGTCGACCGGGGACATCCCCATGGACTCATGTCGAGTCAAGTTGTAGACATGGATTACACATGTCGTATGACTAATACCTTCCTGAACCTCCATCTGGTTCAGTCGACCGGGGACATCCCCATGGACTCATGTCGAGTCAAGTTGTATACATGGATTACACATGTCGTATGACTCATATCCTCCTGGACTCATCAAGTCCAGTCGACCGGGGACATCCCCCATAGACTCATGTCGAGTCAAGTTGTAGACATGGATTACACATGTCGTATGACTAATACCTTCCTGAACCTCCATCTGGTTCAGTCGACCGGGGACATCCCCATGGACTCATGTCGAGTCAAGTTGTAGACATGGATTACACATGTCGTATGACTAATACCTTCCTGAACCTCCATCTGGTTCAGTAGACCGGGGACACCCCCATAGACTCATGTCGAGTCAAATTATAGACATGAACTACTCATATCGTATGACATATATTCCTGGCTTCATCAAGTCCAGTCGACCAGGGACATCCCCCATAGACTCATGTCGAGTCAAATTTTAGACATGGATTAACACATGTCGTATGACTTATATCCTCCTGGGCTCATCAAGTCCAGTCAACTGGGGACAACCCTCATAGATTCATTTCGGGTCAAGGCACACGTCGTATGACTGATGTACTGACCTTCATCTGGTTCAATCAATTGGGCACTTCCCCAATGGCTCTAGTAGAATCGATTTCATTATCCCGACCATCTTCTGGCTCGGACAACTGGGTACTTCCCCAATGACTCTTGTAGACTCAAGTTGATAACTTGACATTCATTTGATTCAATTAAATAGGCAGTATCAAACGCTCGATTACGCCTACATACCATGGCCTCGTCCCACGCGACACAAGCATCAAGTACTCTCCAAGCCAAGGACTCTTTGACTTAGAGAGTAGGGGATAAACTGTACGGGCCAAATTTGGGCCAAGGGCAATTTTATCCTTTTACTCCAGGCCCAAGTTTCTACCTCAGAAGGAAACCCAATGATTAAAGTGGATAGTGGCCTAGAGATTCATAAGCCCAAGCCCAAGGAAGAGCCACGTAACGCCCAGGCTCATTAATGCCACCCACAATCCATCTGTTCCAACCTGCAAGCAGTAATGGCACTTCATTAAGTTGACTGTTACCATGTTCTAACGGGCAAATAATCAAAAGACAATCAATAGAGGCACACATTACTATATCATGGATATATAAGGAACATGACTCCAGGAGGAAAAGGGGTGGAACTGCTAGCTCTCCTACTCACAGCCTTGAGACATCCTCAAGCTTACCACACCTTCGACTGAAAGCCCTCACGGCACCCTACAAAGTTCAAGGTAGTATCAAATCTTTGACTTCCCACCTTCTAATTCCTTACTTCCACACTGACTTGAGCGTCTGAGTGCCCCTGGCACCCACCACACCGGTGGGTAGTCTACTCCCGCTCACTCTACATTTGTTTTGCAGGATCGCCAGTGCCTCCATCTCAACGAAATCTCGATTGTGGACCTCGGGTGAAAACCAGTGTCTACAGTCATGAATACTGAAAACGGTTGGGTTATAAGGGATATTAATGAGTCTGAGCGTTTCATGGGCTGGCGTATAGTGGGCCTGAGACACAGTCTTGGTATGGCATTTTACTTGGGATGGTGTAACAACGTTAGGCCGACATTCATTCCTTAAATTAGGCTCTCATGTTTGCAGGATGATAGCCCTTCCTTGTGGATTTGAGAGGGCGACTTGGGCCTGGATCTCATTTTGGGGACTGTTTGGGGAGTCTGGAGTGCATTTAGTATTGGGCCTGAAGCAAAAGTCGAAATTACCCTTGGACCAAATTTGGCCCGTACAGTTTGTCCCATACTCTCTAAGTCAATGAGTCCTTGGCTTGGAGAGTATTTGACGCACGTGTTGAGATCATACGATGAAGGTGTACCTGAGCGTCGATGCTACCTATTGATTGAACCAAACGAATGTCAAGTTATGAACTTGACTCTACATGATCCATCATGGATTTGTCCAGTCGAATGAGCTAGATGAAGGTCAAGATCATAAACTTGACTCTACAAGAGCCATTTGGGAAGTACCCAGTCAGTGGAACCAGATTAAGGTCAGGATATATGTCATATGACATGTGTAATATATGTCTACAACTTGACTCGACATGAGTCCATGGGGGTGTCCCCGGTCGACTGAACCAGACGAAGGTTCAGGAATCATTTCACACGATATTATGTCGTATGGAATATAGGAAGTCCATTTCTTCATTTGACTCGACATGAGTCATGGGGAATGTCCCCAGTCGATTGAACCAGATAAAGGTTCATGAGTATACTTTACACTCGATGTGTCGTCTGGACCGAGAGTAGTCCATGTTTTCATTTGACTCGATATGAGACATGGGGGATGTCCCCAGTCGACTAAACCTGCTGAAAGTTCAATGCATATTTTACATGACATTAATCGTTCGGATGTTGAATAATCCATGTCCTCATTTGACTCGACATGAGCTATGGGGGATGTCCCCAGTCGACTGAACCAGATGAAGGTCAGGACAATCTCCATACTACTGGTCAAGGACCAGGGGATTTTTCTAGACCAAATGAAGGTAATGTGTTGAACTCGACTCTACATGAGCTATGGGGGATGTCCCCAGTCGACTGAACCAGATGAAGGTCATGACAATCTCCATACTCCTGGTCAAGGACCAGGGGAGTCTTCGAATTTTTCTAGACCAGATGAAGGTCATGTGTTGAACTCGACTCTACGTGAGCTATAAGGGATGTCCCCAGTCGACCATACATACTAATGAAGGTATAATAGAGTCTACAGATTACTAGATTTGATAAAAGTCTAAGAAAGTTTTCATTCTACTATATTTGAAGAAACTAAATCAGAGTCTACACTCCACATGACCCAATGAAGGTCCAAGAAAATATGCATACTCCACTATACCCGATGAAGGTACGTGGGAGTCTACACACTTCGTGCATAATGAAGATCCACTAGGGTCTTCATTCCTCACTCTACAGGATCTAACATGAGTCAATGAAGATATTTATTCTACTATACCTGAATAAGGTGCATAAGACTACTATTTGAATGGGCTATCAAATGGACCTGATGATGGTCCAAGAGGGTCATCACTTATTATACTAGACCTGAAGAAGGTCCATGTGAATCTTCACTCTACCTGACCTGATGAAGGTCAGGTGACTACGATCAAATGAACTTGTCGTATGGACTTGATGATTGTATATCAAGGTCGGCACTCGTTACTCTAGACATGAAAAAAGTCTATGATACTACAATGGAATGAACTTGATGAAAGTCATCACTCTTCACTCTACTATGAGACTACTATCAAATAGACTAGATGATTGTATATCAAGGTCATCACTCATTACTCTAGACATGAAAAAATTCTATGTTACTACAATGGAATGAACTTGATGAAAGTCATCACTCCTTACTCTACTATGAGACTACTGTCGAATGAAATTGTCGAATGGACTAGATGATTGTATATCAAGGTCATCACTCATTACTCTCGATATGAAAAAAGTCTATGATACTACAATGGAATGAACTTGATGAAATTCATCACTTCTCACTCTACTATGAGACTACTGTCGAATGAAATTGTCGAATGGACTAGATGAATGTATATTAAGGTCATCACTCATTACTCTAGACATGAAAAAAGTATATGATACTATAATGGAATGAACTTGATGAAAGTCATCACTCCTCACTCTACTATGAGACTACTGTCGAATGAAATTGTCGAATGGACTAGATGATTGTATATCAAGGTCATCACTCATTACTCTAGACATGAAAAAAGTCTATGATACTACAATGGAATGAACTTGATGAAAGTCATCACTCTTCACTCTACTATGAGACTACTGTCGAATGAAATTGTTGAATGGACTAGATGATTGTATATCAAGGTCATCACTTATTACTCTAGACATGAAAAAAGTCTATGATACTACAATGGAATGAACTTGATGAAAGTCATCTATAATTTCCATACTACCTAATCTGAAAAAGGTTGGTCGATTGGACTTAAAGGAGATCCAAGAGAGTTCTTCATTCTACTAGGTATGATAAAAGATTCCCTAAGTAGTATGGAGTTGGCAAATATTAAATCAACGTAGCATGGAGATGTTGACTAACCTTTCATGTGATGAAATCTCATTTGTGTTGTCTCGAGAGGGTGACTATCCTTCAATATCTTCCTAGCCTTCATGTAACGTCATATGGACCATCTTTTTAGCTTCCGGACAGTGTGCTTCTGATAAATTGAATTTACAAAGGTTTGAATTTACAAAGCTTGAGTGGTGTAGCATGCAGTTTTGTTGATTCGCTTTGATTTCATGCTACAAAAGTGAGATCATATATGCTTGTAGTGTCGAATGCCAGCTGCTTAGGCTGGCCTCTTGCTCAATGAATGATGTGGGACTCTTGCTTCATTGATAGAGTTTGATTTGGGCCGTCTTGTTTGGTTTGTGCCACCCTTGGTAGTCTTTGGTTGTTTTGCTGATGTCTACTTGATCGATGTGGGATAATTTGCTCCCTTTTAGTGATGTTGCTATTTTTTTTCCTCTGCTGGGCCATCGTGTTTGGTTAGTGGGCTGGCAGGTTAGGCCTATTGGTTTGGCATATTGATGTGTGTAGAGTGGCGTGTGGCAGCCTTGCAAGTGTCAAATGATGGTTGCACATGGAGTGGCTTTTGTGTGGTGGCATGAAGTGTTTGGCTTTGTGAATAGGGTGGCCTTTGAATGATGTAGTATGCCTTGGCGTGTGGTAGTACGGGCCATATGATTATGTGCTTCATGTCTGGTAGCAAGCATTGTTTGGGATCATTGGTTTCGACATTTTGTGTGTGTGAGCTGGGCTGCATGAGAGTTTCGGTCTCTTGATTGACACTTGTTGTTATGTCATCCTCATGGCTTTTGTTCTATCATGCTAGTGTGCTACAACATCTCTCTATGTGAAGGGTCATAGTGTGCGTCTTTCATGGCTTCGGCTGGTTGCGTCTGATGCAGACCGATTTACTGGTTTCTTTTCACGCACGGGCATGATGGTGCGTTTGTGTGCAAAAGGGTGTGGAAGAGGCCTTTTACTCAGTTTGCAAGTGGGTGAGTCGAGTGGCTCTCTTCATTCCATGCTACAGGTTGACGTGGAGCCTTATAAAGTTTTCGAGGTGAGCAAATTTTATGCTTGCAACGATCGATGTGGTTTTTGGTTTTGATCTTCTCGTCCCCTTGCTCTCAGTGGAAATAATCGATGTGGGATTTTGTTTATAGTCTTGTGGTTGCTTGATGGGCTTCATCATCTGCTCGTGGTGGTTTCATTTCTCGTTGGAGTGGTTTCCAAGGTGATGTGGGACTTTTTGTCATTTGAAGTGCTAAACTCTATTGCACGTGAGTTGGTTGTTCTGCGTGTTTGGGTTTATGCGTCTGGGCTTGAGGTTGGGCTGAATTACCATTTTGCGTGACCTCTTTCATGGTGGGGCTTACGGTTAGTGTGCTGATTGGTTTTCTTGAGTCGGCTCTCTGGGTTGTTTGGCACTTTTGTTTTCTTGCCTTTACATTTAGGCTGGAGCTTCATGGCCTACTTTTTGCAAATGTGAATAGGGATGGCGCGAGTGGGCTTGGTTAATGACAAATTGCGCAGCTTATTAGGATGGGTTTTTGGCCGTTTGTTTTGGCATTATGGGCTTTTATTTTACTTCATGTAGTTTTTTATGTAGTTTGGAAGAGATGACATGCATTTCGTGTCGTAGGAAGAAGATTGAGATTTATCCATGTCGTCTGAAGAAGATAACTATCCACTCATGTCATCTTTTCACGTCGACTGGAATGGATGACATTCCATCAATGATAATTTTCCCACTGTCCTGAGGTAGTGACAATCCATCCATGTAGTATGTAGTTGATGCTTTATAGGGAAAGAATGTTGATGTTATCCTGATTCATCTTTTCCTTATTGATCATATATGTTTTGTAGAGTGGCTGATTATGCCACCATAAGATCTGGTGTCTGTTTGTAAGGATTGTAGACTGAGTGATCTTTACTTGCTATAAATCACTAAGGACCCACGGTGGGCGCCAAATTATGGACGCTGGATTTCGCCCGAGGTCCACAATAGAGAATTTATAGGTTGTGGGCACTAGCGATCCTGAAAGACAAAGGTAGAGTGAGCGTGGAGTAGACTGCCCACCGGTGTGGTGGGTGCCGGGGGCACTCCGACGCTCAAGTCAGTGATGAAGACAAGCTGTAAGTAATGGAAAAATAAGGTTAGAGATTACCATGATACCCGCGGACTGCCGTGAGGGCGGTAGATGTGAGATACTGAGAGTTATGGAGATAATATTGTTGAGCTATGAGAGTCGATTCCCCTTTCTCTTCTGGATCTCGGTTCCTTTTATAGGCTACTTGAGGTGAGATTCATGAATACGTTAATTGACATATGTTTTGTGTGTTTGTAACGGTCGTGTAATAAATGAGAATTATGGGCAGTCATGAAGACTGAAAACGGTTGGGTTATGAGGGATATTTATGAGTCTGAGCGTTTCGTGGGCTGGCGTATAGTGGGCCTGAGACACGGTCTTGGTATGGCATTTTAATTGGGATGGTGTAACAACGTCAGGCCGACATTCATTCCTTAAATTGGGCTCTCATGTTTGCAGGATGATAACCCTTCCTTTTGGGTTGGAGAGGGCGACTTGGGCCTGGATCTCATTTTGGGGACTGTTTGGGGAGTCTGGAGTGCATTTAGTATTGGGCCTGAAGCAAAATTCGAAATTGCCCTTGGACCAAATTTGGCCCGTACAGTATGTATATGATGCATGTAAAATTTTAGGTTGATTGGATTTGATCTTGGCATGTTTTGAACTAAAGGGACCAAATTGCAATTAATTGAAAATTTTGGGGGCTCACGGCATTGGACCAAAAATTGGGGATTTGTGTGAAATATGATTTTGATGTATTAGATGTGTTGAAAAACATTTTAGAAATGATTTAGAATCATCCAAAATTATATTTGACAATTTTTGGACTAAAATGATCAATTTATAAAGTTTTGGGGCAATTCGGTAATTACCAAGAAATTTGATCTCTTGTGTAATTTTCCAGAATTTGATAATTGGATAATTAAATAAATAAGTTTATTTAATTGATCCGAGAAAAATTTTGAAATCGGAAAATTTTGATTTTCCACTATCCGCTGCGTTACCGGATTTTTGCCATAAAACCTCTTCAAAATGGTATCAGAGCGAGTCTGATTCTGGCCACCCTAATATGATTATGCCTTTTAAATTCAACGTTTAATTTATTCTTTACTTGTTACATTCATGTATTTATTTAATTTGATTAAATAAATTAAAAAGCATCTTTTGCGGAAAATCCATAATTAATAAGGTTTATGTTAATTATGTATTTGATGCATATTACATGGTCCATCTTGTCAATACGGTTTATGAATATTTTTCCGTGACTACATCCGAGACCGTACCTCTACTGTGAGGATGTAGCCGATAGAAATTTATTTATACCAGATGTATATCAGATACTAGATAAATTCAAGCGAAAGCGGAATCCTGAACGTGCCCAAGCTGTCAGGGTTACGCAAGTAGCTTGAGTTTATCATTGATGAGTTTAACCTTGGTACGTCTCCTTGTGAACGTGCCCAAGCTGTCACAACGAGAAACGACCAAGACCGGAAACCCATGAGTCACTATTGAGTGATTGACAAATGAGTTGTCTACCTGATGAATATACGTATGCGAGACTGTGCCTCTGCTGTGAGCTGAAATATATTCATGGGATCCAACTTTCACTATTTGTATTTATTTAATTATTAAATCTTTGTATTTTGTTTGGGGATTACAGTATTGCATGATTTAGTGGGATGAGCATTTTTAGATTAAAAATCATGATCTAGTTAATGCTTTGATATTATATGAAACTGATTTATAATCTGCTAACCGTTTTTCATAATCTATATGATAGATTTGCGATGGCGGCACCATCTACTAATCAGTTTGCGCGTATGTTGGATGCGAACAAACTTAAAGGCGCTGAGAACTTCGCTGATTGGGACTTAGATTTGAGGATTGTCCTCGATTCCGAGAAGTTGGATATGTTCTTGAGGGTACGCTGCCTCTTGTTGTGGCAGAGGATGCTACACTGGAGGAACTCCAAGTTTTCCAAGCTTGGAAGGATGATGATTTAGAAGTTAAATCATACATCCTAAGTTCGCTGTCTCCGGGACTCAAGAAACAATACTATGGCATTTCAGATGCGTATAGTATGATGTTGCGATTACGAGAATCGTTTGAGAACCAAGAACAAGTAGTTGTTCATAAGGTCGCAATGGAACTGTTCCATGCGCGATTGGATGGGGCAAGCTGTGAGCTCGCATGTTCTTCATATGATCGATTTGATCGATCAATTGAGGCAACATAATCTCCTTCTGAATGACATTCTCGGTAAGAGTGTCATTCTTGGTTCACTCTCAGCTTCATATCGCCAATTCGTGATGTACTTCAACATGAATGGGATTATTTGTACCTACCATGAGTTGCATATGATGCTGCTCACGGTGGAAGAAGACCTTAAGAAGAGAGTACTGACTCGCCCTCCGAGACCTACTTCACTTTCTGCTTCTTCCCAGACTTGGTCAAATGGAAAGAAGAAGAAATGGAAAAAGAAGAAGGGTTTCGGTCCTCAACCACAGGCAAAGATAGCAAAGCCCAAGAGGGATTCTGAAGACAAATTCCATCATTGCAGCAAAGTCGGGCACTGAAAAAGGAACTGTCCTGACTACATTGCCCAACTGAGGAGGGAGAGAGCATCTACATCAGGTACATTTATTTTTCCAGTTATTGATATATCTTTGGCTTGTGAAGCCGTTACATCCAGCTGGATTTTAGATTCTGCTTGTCCTGTTCACATTTGCAATTCGTTGTAGGTGCTGAATGAAAGTAGGAAACTGAAGCCTGGAGAGATGCAGTTGCGATTTGGGAGTGGAGACTCTCTGGATGCAGTTGCAGTGGGAGTATGCGAGATCCCTTTGTCGAAAGGTACACTTTTGTTATATGACTGTTATTTTGTACCAGGATGTGTAGCTAATATTATATCTCTTTTTGTATTGGATACAGAAGGTTATCGTATTAATATTAAGAAATGTTCTTTGTATTTATATGATAAATGTAATATTCAGATCCTTTATTGTCCAAACCAGCATGGTCATTATACATTGCAAACTTCTAAAGATATTTTAAATACTGGAGTTAATAAACGTAGTTTACCTGTCGTTAATAATACTGAACTTTGGCATATGCGGCTAGGTCATATAAGGCGTTAAATGCCTTACCCAATTGGTTAGGAATGGTTTGATACCGGATCTCACCATTGAATCATATCCAACTTGTGAATCGTGTATTCAGGGTAAGATGACCAAATCCCCATTTTCAAGTGTTGGACATCATGCCACTAACTTACTGGAACTCGTACATTCTGATGTATGTGGTCCACTAAGTCAGACTGCTCACAGTGGTTATTCGTACTTTGTTACCTTTATCGATGATCTGTCACGGTATGATTATGTCTATTTGATGCGACATAAATCGGAGACCTTCGAAAAGTTCAAAGAGTTCCGAAATGAAGTAGAAAAATAAACTGATCAATATATTAAATGCCTTCGATCTGATCGACGCGGTGAATATATGAGCAGTGAGTTCATGGATTATATGAAGGAGAATGAGATTCTCGCTCAATATACTCCTCCAGGTACTCCACGGCACAATGGAGTGTCTGAGAGGAGAAATCAGACTTTATTGGTCTGATCGATATTGAGTTTTACAGATTTGCCATATTACTTATGGGGCTACTCTCTTTTAACAGCTGCACATATTTTGAATAAGATTCCTTCAAAAGTTGTTCCTACGACTCTGTATGAGATATGGACCGGTAGGAGACCAAATCTTAGTTATATTAAGGTTTGGGGTTGTCCTCCCTATGTCAGGGTGACTCAGCAAGATAAGCTTTCGCCTCGAGGGTAAAAGTTTAGGTTTGTTGGATATCCTTCAGAAACTATGGGATATCTGTTCTATGATACCGAGCATCGAAATGTGTTCGTAGCTCGCTTCGCTAGATTTCTAGAAGTAGAATTCTTGTCAGAATGTGGTAATCATAGACAAGTTGAACTTGATGAAGTCCAACCTGAAAACAACGAACCAACGGAGGAACCTGAAGTTCAAGTAGATGAAGGACCTTCAACGCACACACTCAGTAGGTCATAAAGGGTGTCTAGACCTCCTGAACACTTGTATTTGATACAAGAAAATAGTCTAGATGTTCTCTTAGTTGAAGAGACTGATCCTTTTACCTATAGAGAATCGATGTTGGACATCGACTCCGTGAAATGGCAAAGTGCCATGAAATCCGAGTTGGACTCAATGTATGAGAATCAAGTTTGGGACTTGGTTCCGCTTCCGAAGGAATTGTTCCTATCGGTTGTAAATGGGTTTACAAAAGAAAGCGTGGGCCTGACGGTAAGGTTGAAACTTACAAGGCCCGACTGGTAGCAAAAGTTTACACGCAGCGACCTGGCGTCGACTACGATGAAACTTTTTCACCAGTAGCAATGCTTAAGTCTATTCGGATTTTGCTTTCTATAGCTGCGTATCATGACTATTAGATTTGGCAAATGGATGTCAAAATGGCTTTTCTAAATGGATTTCTTGATGAAGAAATATATATGGAACATCCGGAAGGTTTTGCGTCCAGCGAAAACTCGGGTATGGTATGTAAGCTTAAGAATTCCATTTATGGACTTAAACAAGCTTCACGAAGTTAGAATCTTCGATTCGACGAGATTATTAGATCGTCTGGTTTTCTCAAGAATTCAGAAGAATCTTGTGTGTATCAGAAGGCCAGTGGGAGCATGGTCGTATTTTTAGTCCTCTATGTTGATGACATCCTAATCATTGGGAATGATATAGTAATGTTACAAAGCGTCAAAGCTTACCTCTGTAAGAATTTCTCCATGAAGGACCTGGGAGAAACTTCATATGTTTTAGGGATAAAACTCTATAGAGATAGACAAAGGAAACTGATTGGGTTATCACAATCAACGTACATAGATAAGATCTTGGAACGATATAATTTTGGTAACTGTAAGACAGCAAACATACCGTTCAGACATGAGATTCATCTTTCTAAGAATATGAGTCCACAAACAGAAGATGAGAAGGTTAGAATGTCTAACCAACCTTATGCTTTTTGTTTGGGTAGCATAATGTATGCCATGTTATGTACCAGACCTGATATAGGTTTCGATGTTAGCGTAACTAGCAGATATCAGTCCAATCCAGGAAATGACCATTGGATGGCCATTAAACATATCCTGAAGTATCTTAAAGGTACTAAGGATAAGTTGATAATTTATGGAGGAAGTGAACTGCAAGTTAACGGGTATACGGATTCCGACTTCCAATCGGATCCCGATGATAGAAAGTCTACATCCGGATTCATCTTTACCTTTAACGGAGGTACAATTTGCTGGAAAAGTTCCAAACAGGGGTCAACAACAGATTCCACCACAGAGGCGGAATACATTGCAGCTTCTGAAGTTGCAAATGAAGCTTTTGGATTATGAACTTTATCACAGAATTGGGAGTTGTCCCAAGTATCGAGAATGTGATTCCGTTATACTGTGATAATACTGGAGCCATTACACAAGCAAAGGAACCGAGAGCGTATCAGAAGTCGAAGCATGTGGAACGAAATTACCACATCATTCGAGAGATTGTGTCGCGAGGGGATATTGTTGTGTGCAAGGTATCGAGTGAAGATAATGTAGCAGACCCGCTGACGAAGGCTATACCTCCAAAGTTGTTTGATAAACACGTGGAGTCGATGGGTATTAGATACACTCGATATTGGCACTAGAGCAAGTGAGAGTTTTTGTTGGGGTTGGTGCTCAGAGCGCCAATTCCCGTTTGTATTTCCTTGAAAATACTTATGTAAAACATTTTATTATGAATGAAATGAGCAGTTTCTATAATATAATATATCTTTTAATATGGTAAAGACATAATTGACCTTATGATGATTAGTCATGATACTGTTGTAAAAGCGTCGCAACTGATATTGAGTTGTATCATGACGTTGTCATTCTTAGACTGTTCCTGGTCAAAGTTTACACTACTTGGTCAGTAAAGTAAACCCGTTGAGATTGGTACATGTCGTATATTGGAATATATGATTCCAATGGTTTCTCAATGAACCATAAGTCTTGGAGACTAGTATAGACGTGTAGGTGTTTAAAGTAGATAAACACTGAACGACTCACCGAAGAATCTTAATGGATGGTACACCAACGTCAATAAGAATCTTCTCGGGTTGAGTAGCATTTGTGATTCTTCGACTTGAGATGCCACTGTGGGCACATAAGACATCTTCTACACT
>SKCR01023536.1:0-44046 GCA_019454045.1 Zanthoxylum bungeanum
TGACAAAGAAACGTGGATGACGTCATAAGCTGTTGTAACAGTATAATCTGTCCTAATATATAAAGGGGTTGAGAATTCATTGTAAGAGGTTCTCTCTTTCGGTTGACTAATTTGTTTCTTTATTGTAAAATAGAGCAAAAAGTCTATTGTAAGCAAAAGATAGAAAGGTCGGTCTGATCCGAGATCCTAATAAAAACTTCATTTTCCTTATGTCCGTGGACGTAGGTCGGATCCATTCCAACGAACCACGTTAAATCTTCTGTGTTGTCTGTGTGTTTTCCATCTTTTGCTAAGTTTGCTTTTGGTCTCCAAACCAAACAAATTCACAGTTGAAGGAGATTTGTTCGAAGAATGATTTTCCTGAATTGCCCTTTGAACGAAAATCAGCCGTCAACAACTCTTTTAACCTTTACGTTTTTTTTTTCTCCCTAAATCTGGAAAGAGAGAAATCAGAGAATCTTAGGTGAGAGTTGACGTTAGCACTGTTTTGAAAATTGGTCCAAACTAGCGTATCAGATTAGTTGAATTGTGAATTGATTATGAGTCTGGAAAATTAATCGAAATAAATCGGATAGTAAAAATATTGGTCAAAACTATTGAACCATATCGGATCGGTTTATTTTTTTTTTAATTTTTTAAAATCAAAATAAAAAACTTAATATTTTTCATACATTTTTAATAAAATAAAACTATTTATGACATACACCGGTTTTATTGATTTTTTTTTAAAAATGATTCAACTAATCGAACCACTAATTCATTGAACTTTTTAAATCAGTGATTTAATTATCGATCCGATTTATTTATCGATTCAATTTAAAAATAATTGCTCTATTTTTAGTTGTGGTTTCTCATAATACGTTTTTTTTTTCCTCATAATACGTTGCCCCAGCTGACGTTATGGTTCTATTTGTTTTAGTTGTGGTTTCATATGTGGAGTACGCAGGGACCCATTTTGTTTCTCTATCAAAAGATGTTGCAGACTTCGGTTAATTTATCTTTACGTATTCTTCCAAATATAATTTTTAAGTTTCTAGTTAATGATAAAAAAAAATTTTAAAAATTATTATAATTTTTTTTTTTAAAAAAAAATTATCTTTACTTTTATCACCATGAAAAAAAAATTAAAAAGCGCCTACAATTATTTTATTAGCTAACACAATATTACATATCAGCAAGCTCATTGGTATTTCATTCATCTTAATCATAATAACATTTTACATAAATCATATTAAATTTAGTCGCAATCATATTTTATTTAAATCACATTTAATTCAGTCACAATTATATTTTACCCGAGTTTTAATGAGTTAGTCACTGTCATATTTACCTCAATCACATTGGTGACGGAAAATTATATTGTATATGTTTTAATCATATTATATATTCTCAGTCATATTATTAACCCTTGGTCAAATTGGTCACTTAAAATTGTGTTGTGTATGCCCCAGTCACATTGTTAACCCAAAATCACAATGTTGAATTTCAGTCACATAACTTATTTTCAATCATATTGTTGACCCACAGTCACATTGATGATTAAAATTTATGTCGTGTGTGCCTCAATCATATTATTTATTCTCAATCATATTTCACTAAAATAAAAGATTATATAATCATTTAATAGTTTTTTAATATTAAATTTTCATCTACTTGTAATGTTTATGATAAAAGAAATATTATACTTAATAAAAATAATATAAAATAATTAAATAAGTGTTTGTGACTGTGAAAGTATTGATATTGATAGGGCCGGCCGCCGGTTCCGGTTCCGGAACCGTAAAAAAATAAATATAAATTTTTAATAATGAATTAGTAATGTATTTAGTTAAATATGAAATTTGAAGATCGATATTTCTATGGTAATATTTATTAATTAAATTCAAACTAATTTAATTTTTTTTATTAATACGGTTCGGAATCGGAACCGTCGGTTCCAGAACAGCTGGTTCCGGAATAGTCGGTTCCGGAATCAGAACTGTAATTTTACGGTTCGATTCCGAAACTGCGGTCAGACCTAAATATTGATGTGATTTTTATAAAAATATTGTAATTTAGGCACATCATTACATGAATAAGTCACAACATAATGGATATTTTTTTATTTTTTTTTTTGGTCGAAACGTAGTGATGTGGTTATTCACTTGGAAGCTCATTATTTATAGGTTAATATTATATAATTTTTGTAGAGATATTTAATTTTTATTAAGATTATAAAAAAAATAATCTCACCATTAATATATTTTTTTAATAAAAATTTAGCCCACTTCGTCCCAATTTATATTAAATAAAAATTAATTTTGTGTACAAAGACATAAAGGTAAGAAATTATTAGTTAAATATTAAATTAATCAAGAAGGGACTAAAGACTGATAAAATTTAAAAGATCAAGATAAAATGCTATTAAATTTAAGATTTTATATTTATTAATAATAAATGATGGGAAAATAAAATATTTATTTATTTATTTTCACCTAAATTCTTAAAATTTATTAAGATAAAAAATAGTATGGAAATACAATCTATATACTATATAAAAACTGAGAAATTGCTTCATTTATAGACTGTCCACGTAGGCGTTTTCATTTTTGAGGCTAATCACGTAGGCATATGAATCATGAATATTTGAAAATGAATTATCAATATTAAAAATAAATTATTAATGTATAAGTCTTCACAATCTTCCATCATTAATATTTTATTTTCCCAAATCCTCCAAACTTTTCATTTTCCAAAATTATTAATGATTGAAAATGGGTTAATTAAATACATATCGTTTCAAATAGTTACTAATCTTTCAACTTTTCATATTATTCAATATGAAACATTTCATTTTCCCAACACTTCCAAACTCTTTGTCTTCTTATATTATTAATTATGAAAAGTTTGTTAATTAAATGTATATTTATTTCAAATGAATTATTAATGTTTAATTTTTCACATTTTTCATTAACTTATATATTAATGGAAGCTCAAGAGTAATAAGTTATATGAAGTTAATTATAAATTTTTTCATAAACTAGCCAAATCTATAATTGAACTAAGAGATTTATGATCCTTCAATAAAAAGTTATAAAATATAATAAGTTAGAAGTCACATTTGTTAACTTCAAAAAATATTAAAGAAATTGTATTGTTTGGATATATATAATTAAATATATAATATTAATTAATTTTATTTTTTATATTTAATATATATCATATTTATTTATAATAAAACGAGTCGCGCATCATACGAGTTATATATGTCAGTAATGTTAAAAGCTATGCAACAAAACTATACTTAGGATAATTACAAGCATCCTCCCATAACAATTTATGTATAGAACTTGAAGAATTCCCATCAAGTGAAATCAATCGAGACAAGTCTTATATTGACTAAGGAATCTCAAGATACGAGAACAAATAAATTCCAAAGTATTATTTATCAATGTCTTAATTATATCTTTTAATTACTAACAAGTGATAATTTTCGTTTGAATTAACATTAAAAAAAGAAAATAATAATAATAAAAATTCTGACAGCCAAAGAATAACTAACCGACCCAAAGGACGCAGTCCAGTAGTTTTACTTTAAGATTTTATCTTCAAAATTTCATGTTCAAATTTTAACTAATGTTATTATAAGAGTATTAATTTACCCACGAATCCATACAAGCGTCCATGACGTGGGGTTTCTCCTCCGGCATTTAAACAAAAATATATTACTAACGGACAAGCTGTATCATAATTCCACGTGGCAAGCACCCGTGAGACAGGCTGGAGAGATGCGGGACCCACTTAACAAGATGTGACGTAGCCCGTTGTGAGTGGGGGCCATTTGTTTTAGATTTCTGGTCCCGACCACGATCTCTAATGGCTCCAACGGTCCCTCTCTTTCGATTTGCCGCCTGCTCATGCTTATTAAATTATCCTCAAATAATAACCAAACATTGTTGAATTGTTTCACTTACTACTACCCCCCCTATTTTATTATATAATTATAAAATATTTAAATTTAAATTATTTTGGCACTTATATATATAAGTTAAATAATCTTATTATAACATCACATAAGAATTTATTATAATAAAAAAATATATTACACTATTTTATTAATAAAAAAAAAACTATCCAATTATATATAATTAATTTTTTATTAAATTATAAAATTAAAATATATCTACAATTATTTTATTATTATTAAAGTATAAAATTAAAATAATAAATATTAACATAAGAAACCTTTTTTTTTTGAAATAATTGGAAACCCCACCATCAAATCATTCACTCTGGGCTTTAACGGAGCAGGTAAAATCCTTGGTTGTTCCAAGCTATTACAAGAAACGCACTCCCTGAATTCGAACACAGGGCCTCAAGATGAGATCCTGAAACCTATTACAATATAAAAACATAATATACTATTAAAGTAAGAACCTATTAATCAATTTATTATATTTTTAATTTATTATTATGAAATTATAAAATTAAAATAAAGAAACTATTATAAAAGAAAACATATTATAATATCTCATTAAATAAAAAACATATGTGACACTTAATCCATACAATTAACTTATACAATTAATTTTTTATTATTAAATTATAAAATTAAAATATATTTACAATTAATTTTGTATTAAATAAAAATATATTACAATAAAAATAAATATTATAATTTTATAATAACACTATTATAATAAGAAAACTTATTATACTATCATGTTACAATTAAAAAACACTATTAAATTAATAAACCCATTAATAAGAACCTCATGATAACAATATTATATTATCCGATTAATTTTTAAATAATATCACAGATAATTCGATAAAATATATATAAATAAGTTCAATATTTTTAAGCATTCTCATAGTGTCACATGACATTTAATCTCAACAATTAATTTTTTTTATTACCTATTAAAATAATAAGAAATGTTATAATCTTCTATTAAAATAAAAAATATATGTGACACATAATCCCTACAATTATTATTTTTTTATTTTATTAGAAAATAATAAATTATTAAAATAAAAAACCTATTATAATATAAAAATATATCTCCTATTAAAATAAAAAACCAAAATAGTAGCCGCACACAAAACCTAGACAATTTTTTGGATTTCTGGTTTATTGATATTTGTTATTTTATTTGAAATTATTTCTATAAAAAAAAATTTTTCATGAATTTTTTATTATTTACTATATTTCCGGATGCTGACTCTGACTATTAATTCTTACACAGTGAATTTGAAATATAATTTGAGAACTGAGTGATAATTGAATGAGACATAATTATTATATGTAAGTAAATCAATTGTCTCATTTAAATTAAAAATCGACAAAATCGATAGTATTTATAAGATTAATACTTAATATATATGCTCAATCCGCATATAGTGCGGATGATTATTAATTTTATTAATGAAAGAAGAATTAAAACTCGCTTCCAAGTATATTGGCCTGGATGTAGAGTTAAAAAATTAATCTTGATTTTATCCATCTTCCCCCTTTTTTTTTAAAATAAATAAAATAATAATATTAAAACTTAATTAAGTAACTAGTGTGCGTTAAAAGACACAACACTTTAATATCCAATATTTGAAACTTGTTCCTTAGGTGCAAGCTGAGTTTGTTGTGAATATAATTTGTACTCACAAACATCCGAGTTCAAATAATAATAGAAGGTAAGGATTGATGTTTAGGCATCCAAATATTTTGAAAAATATTTGGACTTCAATTAACATAAGACACGGATATTATAAACTCATTTCATACGATTGATTAATGATTAATTATATATAATTGATACTGATTTCTATCTTATTGCCAAATATTAGTTATTTTTTTTAACAACACATCTATACATTTTTTAAAAGGAGTTGTTGATGATGATTTTTTGCAAATCCTTACTCTCGAGGAAGATTGAAGGGTATTACAGTACTACCAAACTAAGTGGATGGAGAGGCCCAAGAGCCTAGAAGTAAGAAGAACGATGAAGGAATGACTCGACCATAGTATGATGAAGTGTTCTCCCTTAAGAGAGATTATGAGGTGAGGCAAGTGTTGATGGTTTGTTAAGTCAGATCCGATGAAGTATGAACTATATGGGGAGATCGACTCGACAATTCTGAAGTTTGGATTTGAAGAAGTACCATTTATCTCGGTTACCCGACTTGAGGAACGAAATGGGATGATGACCGATCATTTGGGAGCAGGATTACGTATGCCCTACCTGGAAAGAGGTGCATCTACAAGGCTAATGATGAAAGAGATAAAACAACGGTTCACATTGATTATAAGCCCTGCCAGCTGCCATAGGATGGTGCAATGGCAGAGCACAACGGCTATAGGCCACCACAAGACGATGCAGTAGCAGAGAAACAAGTTTATTTGATTAGTTGAGAAGTGGTGGAAGTTATAACTAATGGTTGTAATGATGTTTCAGTGATATGAATTGACGTCAAGGTCAGTTGCAGTAGAGGATTTGAGAGTTTTATATAAAATGGTAGAAGTCACATTAGAAAAGGTTATCAATTTTTATATTTTTTCAACACTTGTAATTTGATAGCCAATGCTAGTAAGAGCAAACTAGTGATAAATTAAGAAAGTGAGTCGTGTACCCGACCACATAGTGAACCCGATGGGTTATTTATTGTAAACCTTGTGTAAATCTTTTATTAGGTGCTCGGGTTAGTATTTACCCTAAGTCTAATAAAATCACTCATCTTTCCCGTGAACGTAGGTTGAAGTCACTCTCCACCGAATCATGTAAATCATTTTTTTATGTGGTGTTAATCTTTTAATGAACACTAAAAAATGTACATTTATTAAAAAAAAAATTAATCATTTTCGCTTGTAGTTTCTTTAATCTCCTTAATTTAGCACATGTGAAATACTAATTAAATTTATATTTTATATATTTTTATTTCTTATGTAGGTAAAATAATACTTTAGATGCATAACTAGAAAAATGGACGTGATATTTAGATTTTGAGGCTAGAAATTTGAAAGGACGTTCTACAACAGTACAATTTTGAAAATTCCAACTTTGTGGAAGTTTCATACTTTAGCCATAACTTTTTACTTCGATATCGGATTGAGGCGATTCCAGTTCCAGATGAAGAAAACTCAAATTTTATAAATTTTCTCCTTACAATATTTTCTAGTTCTGATATTTTCAATGTCAAAATTGGTGAAGAAGCTCATGCGTGTTATTAATTTTAATTATTAGAAAATAAAATAAATAAAAAATAAAAAAATAAAAGTTGAAATGTCACAATCCACCAAAAATAAAAAAGTCAAAAAAAAAAAGGAAAAAGAAAAAAATAAATTAGTAAAAGTTTATTGTTTTTATTTGATTTGGAAGTTGTAATTAATAATAGAGAGATAGACAATTCTCGTATAAATAGACCTCTCATTTTCTTCATGTTTCTTTCATTTTCTCTCTTAAAGAACTTGAAGAAGTGTCTTGTGTGTTTTTTATTGTTTTAAGTTTTGTTTAATTTCTTTTTCTTTTAGTAATAAAATTATGTGTCAAAACATGAGTAGCTAATTCCATTCTACTGGGGTAAAAGGTGAAACTTTTAAGATGAAAATATAAATTAATCTTACTTATATTATAATATATGAATTGTAATATGAAAACTAATATTTAATCTTCTCCTATATTTGATGGTGTTTTGATTTGCTATAGACAATCAAATCTTGGTTGACACATTAATACTTTACCCCATATAATATGAGAGAGTAATTTAAATATGGACTAATTATTGACAAACTTTGTTACCGCCTTTATGATTGATTTTATATATTTGACATAATTGAGTATCTAACTGAACTTGTTATAGACATATATTATCACCGTCTTTCTTACTGATTTTATTTGTTTTAGCATAATTAATTCATGAAATAAATTAATTGTGTAATAATGACAATTTATATATTATAAAAAGTAATATTAAAAGTGGATCCCTTAGCCATATTATTGCAGTCTAATTTAAAATTATAAATCATTTCAAACAATTTAGTCTTGTTATTTTCACTCAAATTATTATTTTATTTTACTAAATCTATTCTCTGTGGATTGACCCTGGACTTACCGGGTTATTTTATTATCTCGATACTCTTATACTCGGAAATAAAAAACCACTTTGTGAGTGTGTCCTCTTTTGCTAAGATTATGCGGTTTACACTAACTAAATAAATTCACAATTAAAAGGATTTGATTTATTCAAGATGTAATTTCCTATTTTTTCCCTTGAAACAGAGGGAAAATTGTGGCACAACATAAGGTTAACCAAAATAGATAACCTCACATTCTGAATTAAAAATAATTTTTATGTATTTTTATCTTGCTCTTCTAGAACTTTAATATAGTAATGACACATGGTAATTCAATTATTTTACCTACTAAAAGTTGCTATTGTTAATTAAATAACATAATAATATGGTCCTGGTTCGACTTAATTTTTTTACTTGACACCTAACACATTTATTCTTGGCCATCCCAGGAACCATGTATATCAAATATTTGATGTAAGTCGTGTGCAAATAAATAGGCTATTCAAAAATAGATGTTCTCTGAAGGGTAAACCCGTCAAACTGATAAAAACCAGGGACCATTTGGTCCACAAACAAAAAGCTGCCAGTTATGCAACTTCTGCTTCAGGCCGGAATCAAGTGCTGTCAGATAAAAAGAACAAAAAATTATTGCTAATTAATCATGATTTATCTATTATAATAACATCAGGGTAATAACAATTAAATCCTTTTAGTTTTATAAGTTACAAATATATGCAGTATAATTTATAATTTTTGTACTCGTGCTTCATGGATTTTTTTTATGGAATTTGACTGACTGAGACACTAAAACAAACTTATAAATTATAACTTAGTTTTGAGTTTTGACAAAAAATAGGGATCCAATTGTTATTATTTCAATCAGAAGGATAAAAACGACTCTCAGAGAGAAAAAGAAAGGAACAGAAGGAGAAGAAAGAAACAGAGAATTCAAAAATTTCTATACGTTAGCAGTAAAGATTCTTTGTTTCCTTCATCTTGAAACACTACCATGGCCTGCGACAGGCGTTACTAAATTACGATTCTGCCCTAACCTCTCCGGTGAAAGATGTCACCGTCAAATGGCTAATAGACGGCCGCAGCGAGAGCAAAAATCCTCATTCAATTTCGAAATCGCTAGGGTTTCGAGTCCGGAATAGAACCGTGAGAGAAAGAGAGAGTTAAATTTCTATTTTTGTAAACAAAATAAAGAAATTAATATTATTTTTGTCTTTTTTTTTTAAAATTATTATTATGGGGAGGGCGTGGCTGGTTTTGGACAAAGCGCACCGTATTGTACGGACGGTATTCTTCATGGTAGCAATGGTAGCATCGCTGTTGGTGTCGTCGCTGCCGGTTCTCGTGGCGGTCGCTGACGTGGTGGTGACGTGTGTTCTGATCTCGAGCTTCACGTGCGTGAGGTGTTATGGATTCAAAGAACATTTGCGTAGATACGATTTCAAGAGATCGTTGACGGATATTCCTCTCGTTTCCATTTTCAGATCTCTTATCATTACATGTATGATCATTTCATCATCAATATTCCTAATTTCAGTTTTATTTATTTAATTTTTTTAAAATTTATAAATTTTATATTTGGTTGGGTAAAAGAGAATAATATTGATATAAAGTTCTTTTTCCGAGAAAAATGAAAAATTTACAAAACTTACATGAAGGTATATGTACTATATATATATATATATTTTTTTTTTTTTTAATTTTCCGAATTTTATTTTGGCTAAATGCGCGTTGTGGAAAAATGAAGGAAATGTGTGTTGGATTTTTTCCCCTTCAATTTCTGAGAAATTGAAATATTTTATATTTTTTTTGGATAATTGAGTAATTGAAAAGTTATGAATACTAGATAAAGCGAAATTTATACATGTTTTTAGTTTTTATCTGAAGTATTATTATTACTTTTCCAGATAAATGTGTTTGTTTCTTGGATGATACTTCAATTTTCAAATTTGTACTGTACTATCCATGGTAGTTGATCTTGTATCCAATTACAAAATCCTCTGAGAAATTTATGTAATTTGTTAATTGGTGGGGAAGCTGACAATTGATTGTTTACAGTTCATTTATGTGATTATGGGTTGTTTTGTGGTCTCAGGTGTATATTCAATGTGTGATGCGCCGGCGCAATCGCATGGTCCTTACCTTGGAACTGTTACACTGTGTTCTTTTGTTTCGATTCTTCTTCTTTCAGTTAAGGCTTGTGTTTTTACTGTAAATTCTCAACTTGATACTGAGGCTTCGACATCTCTCTCAAGACAAAGGATTCACTTGAAGAGGTCATGGGGAATGCCTGTCTTGTTTCTCTCGTCAGTAGTTTTTGCCCTTGGTCATACTGTGGTAGCTTATAGAACTAGTTGCAGAGCTCGGAGGAAACTCCTTTTACACCGTATTGACCCAGAAGCGGTAAAATTTCTGTAGTTTTAATCATTTTCTTTATTATTATGTCTAATTTGAGGAAAGTGAACTTCTGTGGGATAGGTGTAAATTTGAAGTAGTAGAAAGCAAATAGGAGTGTTATTATTAATGGTGTACATTTATACTTTTATGGGGCCTTACTTTTGCTGCTGTATTTGCTTCCTCAGTGAATACTGTGTATAACTACCACCTATTGGATTATATTATAGTTGTTGATTGCTTGTATAATATACTTGGATACTCAAAAATCAATTATTTTTTGTCCTTATTACTCTGTATTATATTTCAGGTTCTTTCATGCAAAAATGTTTTCTCCGGCTTCCAGAAAGTTCCACGATCTCCGACTCCCTCTGCCGGGAAAACACCAAAAAGTGACAGCGAAGTGAGGCGAAAGCCAATAGGAATGGCTCGTGATGTAGGGGAGCTTTCAGTCAGATTACTTGCCGACATTGACAGCTTATTTCTCACATGCAAAGGGCTTACCGTCCATTACAAAATCTGCTTGCCTGGTTCACCCCCTCGCTCTTTATCCTCCACCACCTTTCTCGAACCCACTTCAACTTGTAACACACCAAAAACAACTTTGGGAAGGTTAAAACTCGATAGACAAGCATTTAGTGCATCATCAAAGACCCAACACCATCATCTTTCCAGGAGCTATAGCATTCAATTTCACAGCTCTTCTCTCTATGCTCCTTTATTGGATGGCTCTGCAACTACTACTACTCTTTCTGAAGATATTCCCATTTTGAACCTAGATGATACTGTTCCAGATATTGAAATGAAGTCTGGAGCTATAGAGCAAGATGTGGAGGGAAATGGTCAGTTTGGTATTATTTTAGTGCATGGGTTTGGAGGAGGTGTCTTTTCATGGAGGCATGTGATGGGGTTGCTGGCTTGGCAAATTGGTTGCACAGTTGCTGCTTTTGATCGGCCTGGTTGGGGATTAACTTCAAGGCCTCGTCAGGAAGATTGGGAGGAAAAAGAATTGCCAAATCCTTACAGGCTTGAAACCCAGGTCGACCTGCTTCTATCTTTCTGTTCTGAGATGGGGTTTTCTTCGGTGGTGCTTGTTGGTCATGATGATGGAGGTTTGCTATGTTTGAAGGCTGCTCAAAAGGTCCAGTCAACAGATTCTTTCAATGTAAGTAGTTTCTTTTGTTTCCTCTGTCAACTGCTGACAATCGTAGACAAATGAATTTATGCAGCCCATCTCCATAGGTCTTTAGAAGAGTGTGTGACTAAGATCCTGTTTAATAACAATAATTAAGTTGACGCATTTCGAGCTGCGTAGAGGATATCTTAGGGTTTGCATCACTTAACAGTTGGAAAAGTTTTTCTTAAATACATATTTGTGGTAACATATTGATTTTCCATCCATGTTGATGCTTTAGAAGACTTTATCAATTGGTGAAGAAAGATCTTTATATTAGCTATTACATTATGATAGTATTTCTAAGCAAGGGTAGGGGATGCGTACACATTGATCTTCCCCGGTATGGGAAGCCTCGTGTGCCGGACTATCATTTTTTTTTTTATAAATACTTCTAATTTGGAACATCCTACATAAATATATTTCATTCTTTCTATTTTTGTTTTTTTTTTTTTTTTTTGTTTTTTTTTTTTTTAAATGGCCCCAGGCATCATAGTTTCTTTCATTTGTGTGCATAATTTAGGTTGCAATCAAAGGGGTGGTCTTGCTAAATGCCAGCTTGTCAAGAGAAGTGGTTCCTAGCTTTGCAAGGATACTCATGCGTACTGCACTTGGGAAGAAGCATTTGGTTCGTCCTCTATTGCGAACAGAAATCACTCAAGTTGTGAATAGGCGTGCGTGGTATGATGCTACCAAGTTAACAACAGAGGTTTTAAGCCTCTATAAGGTATGGTTTAGGACTCTTGTGTGTTTTTGGATAGTAACTACTGCCTATTCATATGTTTGGATGTTATTAGAACCTTATCTTCACCCTATAGAAGCTCCCTTTCGCCTCAGATGTCCTTGAACCTTAGCTCTTCAAGATCCTGTTGCTCATTTTGGCGAGGGTGGTTCCTACATGCTTCCTGCCCATAGTCCATTGCCTTTACCTCTGCATACCATTGATCACAACTCCGTTGACATGCAATGCCCTACCGAAACTTTGTAGCAAAGTTAAATAGGCATAACCAGTTAGTTATTTACTACATGATATAAAATAAATGATCACTGTCCTACCACTGTTTAATACACACTTGTCTCGGACAGAACTAGATAGAGAAGTTTTTCATGTTGCTAACTGGTAATCTGGTATAATTTGTAGAGTAGATCTCTGAGACTTTGGCTAGTTAATTAAGCCATGAAGATATGGTTATGGATATATTGGTTCAATTTTTGTCACTTTTAAGGGGAAAGCATGTTACAAAATGAAAATAAAATATTTGACATGGAAGTTATATCGAAGCTCTCATCTCAATTGATGTTATCAGACTGATATACAAGCTATTGATAGATTGTGTAAACCTTCATTTATCATTTTTTAAAATGATTAAAAGAACTTGAGATTAGTGCATTTCTTCTCTTTCAGACCTTTTCGGAAGTTCGATGAAAATAAATTTGAAAGATAATTTTCTTCGTCAAGAGTAGTACTTTTAATTTTCCTGGAGTGTTTCTAATAACTTGTTGAACATTTCATATGCTTTCTGTTCATAAAATTCAATCAGGCCCCACTATGTATGGAAGGTTGGGATGAAGCACTCCACGAGATAGGCAGATTGTCGCATGAGACAATCCTTCCGCCACAATTTGAGGCAGCATTGCTTAAAGCAGTTGAAGACTTGCCAGTGTTGGTTATAGCTGGTGCTGAAGATGCTCTGGTGTCCCTTAAATCTTCCCAAGCTATGGCTTCAAAATTTGTAAATTCTGTGAGTGTGTCTCTTCTCTTCTCTTCATATTAATTACATCATAAAAATTCCTGTCTTGGTTATTTTTGTATTGCTTTCCATTGACGTGCTGAACATCATCAGGGTTGCCTGAGAATGAAAAAAGTCAAAATGCTCAGGCAACAGGCTGCTGCGTGTTATGTTATATTGACCAATGTTTTATATTTAAAGTGAATCGAACCGTATTCCTTAGGTTTTTCCTTGAATATAACATTCCCTATTTCTTACCATTTAATCTAATGTTGTTTTTGTTGTCATCGCCATATGCAGAGGCTGGTTGCTATATCGGGATGTGGCCATCTTCCACACGAGGAGTGCCCAAAGGCATTACTTGCAGCTATAACACCGTTTATAAGCAGACTCATATTTCCGGCAGACTGGCAATACCAGTAGCTTACAATTTTAACTTATAAATAGGAATTGTATCTGTCGTTGGGGCTTTTCCTTTCCTTCTTCCCCCAACCCCACCTTCAAAATATATTCATGCAATTTAACCCGAGAATGGCGTCTCTCCTACCGGGTATTTTTGATGTTACCCTAACCCTAATTCTCCAGGGTTTATAGAGCTTATTTTTATCCTTCTTTTTTTGGGAAAGTTGTGCTTGTCTAAATGTACATTCATTATCGAATTAGAAATGCATGCGTTTTAGCATTTCTTATAATGACGATGAGCAGTTAAATAAAACCAAATCCTTCAGTATCATATCTTTCAAGGAGGAGCACCCACTAGAAAATAATTCATTAATCGAAACTGACGACATTACAATATAAACAACAAAACAAGTTTAAATCGAATCAAAACAAACACCAGCAAGCAAAGGAGAAGCATCTACTAGACAGCTTAAATAGGTTTGAAACAGGAAAGAAAAGCATTTCGAAAGTCTTCATCATCCCATTGCAGCTCATTCCACCAACGTTCATGTCCCTTGATAACTATTTTACGTTCCAATCCACTGTTGCAATCAAGTGAAAGCTTCCTAAGCTCCGGACATTCGCGGACACTCATTTCTTTCAGATGGGAGAAGGGTAAGGCCTTCGAGTGGATGCTCTTCAGATTTTTTAATCCTTCCAGGACAAGATATTCAAGTCTTGCAAATGGGATTACACTTTCCAACACCTCTGCTGGAGCTTTACTGAATTTTCCAGCGCTGATTATTTCTTCCAAATTGTCGCAGTCATTCATCCGCAGATGTTTGAGGTTTGGAGCAAGAATAAGCCATGTGACGTGCCTCAATTTGGAGCTGCTTATATCAACTGTTTGGAGACCATGGAAGCCATGAATTTCTCGTATCTTTTTCACTTCCCCTGTGTAGTCAATCTTTATATCTTCTAAATCATTATAACCCAAATGAAGTGTTTGGAGATGCCTTAAATTTGCTAAAGAAAAAACACTGAGCGACTTTGAATGGAGAGAGTCTCTGAGGCATAGAGATGGAGTACTGATGCTCAGTAACCTATGGCCATCAGAACTCAACAATCTCTGAAAAGCTCTGAAACTTTGCAAGGTGATGGTCAACACATTTAAATGTACCAAACCAAGCAATTCCTCCACCAAACGGTCAGAACCTCCAAGCAAAATGCTATCTTCTTCTTGTCCAAAGCTTTTACCACATTCGAACATTCTTAATACTCGCAACATCTTTAGATTTGATATCACTTGCGGTGGAATTCTAGTCAGTTGAAATGTGTGCTCCAAGTTCAAACATTTAAGATTAACCAGAAACCTCAACTCTACTGGTAATCTTCTTGTAGTAGTATTTGATAGATCAAGTTGTTGCAGTGAAACCAAGTTTGAAATCCCCGACGGTAAATGGTCACAGCGAAATGAAGTTTGAAAATTATTTGACAGCTTTAAAACTCTAAGAGAAGCCATGGATTTAAAAAAATCATTACTGACTGTATCTAAATCATTTGAATTAAGAAACAAAGTTTGGAGACGCGGACATTCAGGAGACTGTACTATCTTCTGAATTTTATTATCCATCAGGGACATTCTTGTAACCTCCTTCCACATTCTAATCCCTGGTGCTTCAACTAATCCTGCACCTGCAAGAACCAAAAACTTTTCCTTCTCCTTGTCAATTGTAGTTGCAATCCACAGAGCCATGTCGCGGATAACATCATGCATTTTCACAAAATTATCTTCTTCTTCTTCCAATAGACATGCATGAAGAAGCGTACGAATAACAAAGAATCCTTGATTTCGTGCTCCAATTCCATCATATTCATCTAAAAACCCCTCACATATCCAACAATCTATCAAGTCCTCTAAAGAAATTCTACAATCCTCTGGAAATAAAGTACAATATAGGAGACAAAATCTAGAAACATCGCTGGGCAAAAAATCATAACTGAACTTTAAACGAGAAAATACCCTTTTCTCCATACCTGTAAATTTAGAGGCTGAACTCCTTAGCACCTCAATTGCATGTTCCCACTCTCGAGGTGTCTTCCTGGAAGCCATGGCTCGACCAACAGTAATTAGAGCAAGTGGCAAACCACCACATTCTTTGGCCACAGTTTCAGCTAGCTCAAGAATATCTGGATGACTATCAAGAGTTTCGCTTCCAACTTTCTCCCCGAACAATTTCCAAGCATCATCCTGTCCCAAGCAGTCCACTTTGAAGGATCTGTGAGCTTCCATTTGGCCGCAAACCTCAAACTCACGAGTTGTGAAAACTATCTTATTAGATGCACTTGTACGGCTTGGAACAGGTAAACCCACCTGGTCTAAATCAACAAGCTCCCATATGTCGTCCAATAATAACACGAACTTTTTCTTGCTCAAGATGTTGAATATTTCCTGAGCTCTCTCTTGGAGGCTTTTACTCTTCCAAGACTCGTTAAACAAACCAACCCTTTTGGCAATACTTTCTTGAATCTTTTCCAGCTGCACGTCTTTAGATACTACTACCCAAATGACAAAATCAAATTGGTTTGGTGTGTCATGGAACTTATTGTTGATTCGCGTCAAAAGGGTAGTTTTACCCACCCCTCCCATGCCGTACAGGCCAATAATTCCAGCTTGATCTTCTGTAATACATCTCCAGACTCTGTCAAACATTGATTCCAAGCCCAATACTGTCGGCGGTAGAGGTCTTTCTTCAACTGGATTTTCTTGTACCGGTTGAGGGTGAGCCACGTCTTTGAAATCTCCCCCATTCTTTAAACTCTGCACTTCTTGCAAAGTCCTGAACACATTTTTCCCGAACTTGTAGCTTGACTTGCAGCTCTTGGAACAGAAGCCTCCAAGACAAAGTCTATCAAATTCTTGAGGGCTTTCTCTAATCAGTTTATTAACTCGAGTCTCCACATCATCCACTCTTGAAAGCCACCCTTGCACTTGTTCCAGCCGTTTCATTTTTTGTTGTTCGGCAACGAAAATCTTTAAATTTACATCATTTCTAACATCGATTAACATGTTCATTTCTCTCTGCAAGGCATCGGTGTTGTCTTGGAGATGACAAATATATCCTGCTTTTGTTGCAGTGCAATCTAGGCATTGAGAAATAGTGTCATCACATGAGAATGAGGGCGAGCAAACGTTACCCATGGTGATGCCGACAGAGGGGAAAAGTGAAAAAGTATAATTTGGTTTTGAGGTCAAGATGAAATGTACTGTTTGAAGACGGCAATGTTATTAAGCAGTTGAGGAATTTAATAACAATAATTTTAGGGGATAGACATTCTATTCTATTGACATTCATATTTTAAACAGTTATATATTTTAATTTTTCTGTAAAATATATAACTGCTTGAAACAAGAATTTCATAAAAATGTCCTCCAAGAAATGTTCATTTAATAATTTACTTATATTTATTATTTTATAAATAAAAAGGATAATATCCTAGCTAGGTTTTCACACGGTTCGGCCAAAGTCGAAACTGTAAATCTTAACCGTAATCGAACAGAACCGCACAGTTATGGTTGAACAATAATTTTATTTATTTATTTTTTTAAATGTTATATATAATTAAAAAAAATCATGTTCAACCGGATATTTTTACGGCAACTGAATTTGTTATGACTGAATCTTAAATCCGGTTCAACCATCGGTTGGAAAATGCACCAACAGCAACCGAATCAGACCCATCCGGTTCGATTTTGATTTGTGGTCCGGTTGGTCAACGGTTCGGTTGCGGTTCGGTTACGGTTTGAAACCGCAACCGTGTGCATGTCTAATCCTAAGTCGTTAATTTTAATAATAGCCACTATATATATATATTTTTTTAATTTTTTTCATAGTCATTAGGTCTTGTTGTTTAGGTTTGGAAGAAAAACTTAAAATTCAATCTAGATTCAAGATCTCATACTAAATGGTACATAATTCAGGTTGAAAAATCGACATGTATAAAAATTTTAGTCGCAATTCATGATAATTTTATATTCCAATTCAAAAAATCGATTGAGATTCGAGATACTTTATTCGTCCCGAATCATAATCCATGATTGAATGAAATATCTCGATTGCCATCTATACTATTATTCTAATAGTAATAATATATAATGTAACAATGATCTCTTAAAAATAAAAATAGGGACATGATGGATAATTATAAAAAATTATGGACCAAATAAATAATTATGAAAAATTAGAAAGCCGAGATCATTTTCCCTAAATAAAGAACTCGTTACAGTAAATGAAATATAATTGTTGATGGTGGTTTTCGACCCCCACGAAGTCGGAATCTCGAGGAATGATATAAAAGGGATTTCCATTTCCAAGGTTCAGGGGCCCAAGCGAAAGAAGCATGGGCGTTTGGCCCATTGAAGAGCTCGGGATCAGTTCGCATTTGATACCTGACCCGATGTTTAAAGATGTTAACAGAAATGATGGGAATAAATGCCTAAGACCTGATCAAGACAATTGTTGTTTATGTCTCCCGACCTGGTAGGGTGGGTCGAGGTGATAACAATATGATCAAGTTCAAGTGAAGTAAGACCTTCATGGGAACTTGTGTCCCCCTAAAAATGGCGATGTGATAGAAGCAGACCACCAGCTTGTCCTCAGGCATATGCTGTCGCATAGGAGTAGTTGGAATACAGGCTGGCACATGAGCTGAAACGTGTAGCAGAGGGTAAAATAACATGGTTTAAAGAGATTAGGTGGCGGTGACAGGTTCACGTGGCTGACGTCACGAGATTGGTGTAACAGTAGAATTTGCCCCAGTATATAAATGGGTTGATAACTCATTGTAAGGGGTTAGCAAATTTTAGTCACGCATAACTTGAAAACGAGAGCAAAAAGCTTATTGTAAGTGAGAGTTAGTAAGAGGTCGATCAGGTGTGTAAGTAAGAGTTAGTGCAAGTCGGTCAAACCTGACCACGTTATAAAACTTCATTATCTATTGTGCCCATGGACGTAGGTTGAATCCATTCCGCCAAACCACGTTAAACCTTCTGTTTTGTTTGTGTATTTTCTCATCTTTTGCTAAGTTTGCATTTGGTTACTAACAAACCAAATAAATTCACAGTTGAGGGAGGATTGGTCGAGGAGTAAGTTTATCGATTTTCCATTGGAACGAAAATCAGCTGTTAACAATTAGCGTTGTCTGTGGGGAATCATACTAAAAGCAGCAAACGTACTAAGGAAATGACAAGAGACATGAACCATAGATCTTCAGAGGCTTCGACAACAGAGTGGATGGAGAATGTCCCCGTAGCTCAGTCTATCCTATTATATATCATCAAGTATGCCGATCACGGGGAGAGAGAATGCCCCCGTAGCTCAGGCTATCCCATTATGTATCATAGGGTATGCCGATCGCGGGGAGAGAGAATGCCCCCGTAGCTCAAGCTATCGCATTATGTATCATCGAATATGCCGATCACGGGGAATGGGAATGCCACCGTAGCTCAGACTATCCCATTATGTATCATCGGGTATGCCGATCACGGGGATGGAGAATTCCCCCGTAGCACAGGCTATCCCATTATGTATCATCGTGTATACCGATCATGTGAAGGGAAAATACCCTCGTAGTTCTGGCTATCCCATTGTGTATCTTCGGGAATACCAATCACGGGGAGGAAGAATACACCTCTGGCGTCTGGCCAACCCACTTCAGATCCATTATTTCTTTTTGGTTAATACGGGGTATGTGCTAAGTCACCCTCGTTTTGTTATTTTGATCTTGATCTTAGTGGATGACATGAAATGAGACGCCATTTCCAGTCTCCATATAGATTTCTGGAGTTGAAAATCGTCCCCCGCGGTTAAGTCTTGGAAATAAGTTTGATCGGCTCAGGTCTGGGTTACGTCTCGCCGAGGTCCTATTGCTGTATGTTGGCGCAATGAGGGAACATTCCCTTGTAACCAAGTGCTTATTGTGGCTTGGAGTCGGGTTACGTCCCACTGAGACCTTATAATATTTTTTGTCATAAGGTCAAAGTTTCTCCCCCATGGCCAAGTGTTGAGTGGCATAAGGAAGGAGTATTCCCTTATGACGAAGTGCTTATTAAGGCTCAGAGTCGGGTTACTCCCACCGAGACCTTATTATCTTTATTGGCATGGGGTCAGAGTTTCTCCCCCATGACCAAGTGTTGAGTGGCACAATGACATATTTTTCCCTTGTGGCCAAGTTATTGCATTGGCTCTGGTCTATTTTATTTCCCCGTGAGGTCATATTATTGTGTGTTGGCGCAAAGAGGGTTCATTCCCTTACTGCTAAGTGACATGTGATTTCTCGGGGTCAGAGTTTCTCCCCCGAGGCCTTGTTGTTCTAACTTTTTTGTGGCCCTTGTAGATCATATCCCTCTAGGATTGCAGCGTATCGAGAGCGTGCATCATCACACTACGAGCTTCCTCAAGTGCGGAAGCCAGTGGATGAGCTGATCAGTGTTAGCTCGGATCAACCTTCGGTTAGAGAAGTCCTAGTGGGAGAGATGACCAAGTTATAGATCGGCAGCAGAGATGTTAGATCAGGGCTATAGACCCGATATGGATTCTCTCACAAGAAGTACTTAAGCTCGCAGTTGTGGTACTCATCATGTGATATGGCAGGTCTGAGATTCTGGGCTTGTTCAAGATTGAGCATCAGGTTGGGAGGAAAGTTGTTTCTTCAAAAACTATTCCAAGTATTGGAAAGGTACCACGAGACATGAGGTCGAAGCAATATGTGGTGTTCATGAGAGCCATTACAATTTTAAATATCAGAAGTCATTGTAAAATCTATTATCCAAGAGATTTGATTTATTCTCTAGAATTTCATTAAAAGATGGATGATGGAGGTAATTGTGAAATCTAATATATATAAGAGATTTGGTGTTCTCCGAAAAAAATAGTTTTAAATATCGGAAGTCATTGTAAAATCTACTATCCAAGAGATATGATTTATTCTCAAGAATTTCATTAAAAGATAGATGG
The DNA here is from genome assembly GCA_019454045.1 of Zanthoxylum bungeanum. NCBI lineage: Eukaryota > Viridiplantae > Streptophyta > Magnoliopsida > Sapindales > Rutaceae > Zanthoxylum > Zanthoxylum bungeanum. The sequence continues at coordinate 20,758 of SKCR01023536.1, forward strand.
TGGAGGTAATTGTGAAATCTAATATATATCTAAGAGATTTAATGTTCTCAGAAAAAAATCGTGGAAGATTCCAGTTGTGCCTTAGATATCAAAACTTTGCATTTTTTTGGTAAGGTGAGTCTTCAACTTTGTGCAATGTTCTGTTTATTTTTGTTAGAAAATCAACATCATTAGAAAATATAAACCTAGAAAATGTTAATGAGGAACATGTGGTATATTCATGATGGTAATATTTTTGGAGAGTTTTGAGGAAGTCATTAAGCTCTCAAATACATGTGATTAAATAGTAATCAAAATATTTAAATACATGCGATTACATAGTAATCAATCTTTGTTTCCAAGTGTATGCGAGTGAATATGAAGCCATGTATGTGATGGTATAGTAACTTGATTTTCCCTCCTATAAATATGAGCATTTTCTCATTGAGATAAATAATCAATTAAATTTGATTAAGGACATCTCTACAAGAAGTAATGTATGCAATTATTTTGTGAAATACTTAGATTTATTTCAATATATTTGTGAATAAATTTATGACTAGTAATAAATACATGATTAGATCATAAGTGGACCATTATGAATTTTTCCATGAAGATATTATGGATGATATTTCCCAACATTGGTTTCAAAGATTTAATATATGTATTCTACTTAGATTGCACACAAAAGGCATGATCATGCATGAAAAATGAAGAAAATATATTTTGTTTTTAATTTTACAAAAAATGATTTTATTCCAATTTTGGGCCTTAATATATTATTGTACAAAATTGATAATGGCATGTTCTAAGATGCTTTGAAAACTAGGACATGTGACCTTTAATTTGATATATCATTTGCTTAATTTGAATTTAAAATTGAGAAAGATATGGACGTTAGAAGTTGGCTAGTCAAACATATTTTTGCCCAGAAAAACACTCACAGATTAATAAAACGACATGTCATCCGCATCTTAAAGAAGTAGACAACATGTCATCTATAAATGACGTACAACGCGTTGTATAAGAAGCCAAGACACGAACGACATGTTGGTTCCCTTCAAATTGCGCAACCGATATGTCGTATGGTCATGAAACTAACATATGACATATCATATGCATGTGTGACTTGCCAGCACGTGTCCGACGCGTGACAGTACATGAGCGCGCGTGGCTGGAACGTGTAGGGAAGAGAGAGCATGTGTGAGTGCGTGGGGACTTGTGGTGGCACGTGGAGACGCGATTACTCTTGTTGACACGTGTCAGCACATGTGGGCTTGTGTTGACATTTTTATTTAGTGATTTCGATGTATCTGACCTTGATTTCGAGCTCATTCTTGTTATAAAAAAAGTCCATAATGATAAATTTATTTTATCATGCAAATTTTATATTTATGAATTGCCTATTATCTTTGTGATATTAATATATTGTCAGTAGAACTTCGTGTTCATCGTACTGATAATCTTTTCTTGTATTTGTTATAGGAAAATATGACAATAATAAGAAGAACTCCTCGTGTAATAATAACAGCCAGTGAAAGATTAAGGGTTGCCAAATTGCTTCGAAACTGAGAAGAATATAAGATGCATGAAAATGGTGACATGATCTCACACAACATAAAAGTAAATGAAATGATATAATATTTAATTTGGCAAGGTAAATGAACAAGGTAAAAGAACAGAGTTAAACTACTACGTAATACTCTCACGAGAAAGTGGCATAAGCCTATTACTTATATTTGGGAATTAGTAAGGCTAGAGGTACGAGATGTTAGTCTTCAGTACAATGTCACATTGGAGAGATTTGTAGTTGAATATATGAGATATGAAGCAAAAAGAACGATAACTCCCATGATATTTGACACACTCACAAAGTGATTCTTCACTCCCAAGTATAATAATGTCGAAATAATAAAATAATCTGGTAAGTCCGGGGTCGATCCACAGAGAATAGATTTAGTAAAATAAAATAATAATTCAAGTGACAAAAAAATAAAAAGGCTGAATTATTTGAAGTGATGGATAATTTTAAATTGGATTGCAACAATAAAAATAAAATACTGGGACTAAGAGATCCAATATTAATATTTCAAATTTAGAGAACTCTTATTTTTTATAATATATAAATTGTTATTATTACTCAATTAATTTACTTTAAGAATTAATTATGCCAAAACATATAAAACCGGCCATAAAGGCAGTGATAATATTTGTTTATAACAAGTCCAGTTAGGTACTCAATTATGCAAAATATATAAAATCAGCTATATAGGCGGTAACAAAGTTTGTCAATAATTAGTTCAGATTTAAATTAAATATTAATCTTTAGGTTACAATTCATAAATTATACATAAGTAAGATTAATCTACATTATTATATTAAGAGTTTCACCATTTACCCTATTAGGATAGAATTAGCTACTCATGCTTTGAATAAAAACACACATAATTTTATTACTGAAAGAAAAAGAAATTACAACAAAGCTTGAAAAATAAAACACACAAGACACTTCTTCCAAGTTCTTCAAGAGAGAAAATGAAAGAAACATGAAGAAAATGAGAGGTGAGCACCTATTATTTATAGTAGAAGTGTTCATCTCTCAATTATTAATTACAACTTTCCAAATAAAATACAAACAATAAACTTTACTAATTTATTTTTTCTTTTTTTTTTTATTGTTGATCATTTTGCAAATATTTTTATTTTATTTTATTGTCTAATAATTATAATTACATGCAACACACATTGGTTTTTTCACCAATTTCGACCTTTAAAACCTCAGAACTTGCACTGGAATCGCCTCAATCCGATATCAGAGCAAAAATTTATTGCCAAAATTTGAAAATTACGCAAAGTTGGAATTTTCAAAATTGTACGCTGTTAGAACGCCCTTTTAAGTTTCTCGCCTCCAAAATCTAAAAGTCACGTCAATTTTTCTAGTTATAAATTCAAAGTATTATTTCACCTACATAAAAAATAAAAATCACAATAAAAATATATAAAACATAAATTTAATTATTATTTCACAAATGTGTTAAATTAAGGGGATTAATGAAACTACAAGTGTAAAAATGATTAATTTTCCTTTTAATAAATGTATAATTTTTATTGTTCATCACACCCTCCAACCAGCTTATTATTATTCCATAGTAATTTAAGCGAAAACTAAAAAGATAAATTCTTATTCAAGTTAGTAATTATTTTATTTCATTCTAAATTATCAAATAAACAAATTCTCATGTACTTTTTACCTTTCTTTCATACACCCATAAGATAAAACCATAAGATAAAGTACCAATTAATTCATTGTGTCTACAATATTCACATATCTTGTTGAAAAGATAGTAATATTTTTGTCCTAAAGTTATATAAGAATTCACACATGTTGGCAATGACAATTTATTTATATACAAAATAGTTTTTTTTTTTTAAAAAAAAATAAAAATACATCTATCAAAACTAACAAGCGTCTATTGTCCGAGTCGTGCGCAAAGATCGGGCAATATCCGAACATGACCATATTGACAGAGGGTAGTGGGCCAGCCATTTTCCTATATTCAGGACCCCATAACAATCGCCACATAGGTTTTAAAACTAAAACTGTCATTAGGCTTTGTGACAGAAACATATCATCAAACGTCTCGACGGAAATATAATGAATGATTATGAAAATCAAAAACAAGAATCAACGCCTACATAAATATATCATTATCATATATAGTCAAATTTTTTTTTTATCCAAATCCTTTTCTAAAAAACATTCAGAAAAATTATAAAACAAAAATATCATCAAAAATATAAATCAAAAGTATCAGAAAAATTAACATATGAACCCAAAACCTACCGAGATCAGCATGTCATGAATATTCGGGGTGTTACATTCTCCCTCCTTAAATAGGATTCATCCCGAATCCTATTTTAGGTCAAACTCCTAAGTCTGTCTAGTTCTGGAAGCATATCAAATCCAACTGTTTTGACATATTCCTAGGTTTCCATGTTGTTCTTTGATTTATGTGATGCCACCGACTTATACTGATAAACGTTATTGATTCTTATAATGCGACATGTCTATCTGATTCTTGAGAACTGAGGCTCAATGTATGAGCGTGGTCTCGTTTGCATTTCTGAATGTGAAATCACGATTAACAATGGTTGAAATTCATAGGCTTAACATGGTTTTGAAAGATATGAGCTGGAATCATGACCGAAGATTGTGAATTAAACTAAGAACACGACTATATATGTAATTTGAAAACTTCTTCTAAACCTATGTACTAGTAACTATATAATGTACTAAGAGCCAAACCGTGAACTAACGCGTAAATGAGGCTGGATCATGAAAGAATACATAAATATGAGCTGGTTTGATGACATGAAATTTACGATATCTATACCATTCGTATCCCATCTTGATCCAACTTGACTTGTCAATTGAGATCATGACTCATCCCAGGTCTTGACTTATTTACCTTGAAATGACTTCAATTGTTCTTGCCATCATGGAACCAACCCTAAACATGACTTCCAAGATTTGAATGGTTCTTAATATGAGGACGAAAATGCTATACTAAGCCGATCTAGTGTATTTATTCCATACTACATCGATTACCATTATCAGGAAGTGATCTATATAAATCTGGCAGAGTTTATAGAAACATATGCTTGAGTGATTACATTGTAACCTCTCCAGTTAACCCATTACATGCTATTATTGGACTTGACTTAGTGAAGTGTAAAATCTCTGTAACTCTGCCAATTGTAACCTGAATTGATATCATATCATGAATTACGTTACTATAGATTCTGTTGGGGTTTCGGGCGATGGGCGCAGCGGAAGCGAGATTCGGGCGAAATCGTAATTTTTAAACTTTTTCAAATTACCGAATAAATTATTCAATATATAATATGAATAATTTATTCATATTTCACCTAAAGCTATTTATTCAATATCAAATATTGATATAAATAAGGTTGAAACTTCGAGAAACTTTTACGAAAACTTTTTTTCAGCAAAATGACGCAAAATAAGTTTTCGACTGAACCGACCACCCAACACTTATGGGGAATGCCCAGGTCAGCCCAAATAGTGTCAGGGAAGTTCATGGGCCGCCCGAATAGTGACAGATTTACTGTTTGGGCAGCTGTCACTCGGTTGACTCAAAAGTCACCTGGTAACGCCGTTTTTGGCCGTTTTCGCTTATTTCAACTCGGAAAATCTTTTCGAAAATTGTTCCAACTCCCAAGACACATCCATTACATTCATATGACATCAAATTCATTACATAATTTCCAGTTTTACAGGATCTGATCCAGAAACTAAAAATTCTAATTTTCATGCTTTAAATCCAAATTTTCAAGATTAATCTAATTAAACATAACACCAACCATAGTCACCACACATGAACAACCCAAGAACAATTATAGGTGCCACAAGAGTGGTCATAACACTCTAAAATAGCAACTCATCAATAATTGATCAAATTGGACAATAATTACACTAATTACTTCCAAAACTACTTCACACATGCAATACACTTCCATCTCTATCATCCACAAACCAAAGCCCCAAAAATTCAGATTTGAAGGAACCCTAGAACATTTGTAAATCATCAAGAAATAAGAAATAAAAATTTTAAGCTTAGGGTTAAGTAGATTACCTTTTAATCTCTTGAAATCCCAAACTTTTTTCTTGATTTTCCTTCAATTCTCAACTTGAATCATCAAGTCACCATGAAACCCATTTCTCTTTGGAGCTCTCGGCAATGGAAATGAACAAGAGAGAGAAAATAAAATTTTCAATTAAAAAAGAGTGTTGACCGACTTTTAGGGGTTAAAAGAGTCAATTTATAATTTAATCAAATTAAATTCATATTAAACTTTATATTAACCAATCAAAATTGGACATATAAAGTTTAATAAAAAACATGCCATGTGTACCAATTATATATCACCATTTATCATACTAATTATGACAAATGGATAAGATATTTAATTTTCAATTATTTAATTATTTAACAATTAAATAACTAAATAATTAAATAACATCCATATATGTATTTTTTTTATTTACATTAAATAACAAATACATATATTTATGGCATGTGTCAAAATCTCATTTGACGAATAATTATTGCATATCTAATCGTATTATGAATCAAATATAAATACACAATAATTAGGGTTGACAAAATCCCCTAATGCATGTGTTGTCATTTAACCGATTAAACGATCCAAATTAACTCACTTAATCTGGTGAAGTATTATGAATAATCCGTATTATTCATATTGAGTTGCCCAAGTGCTCAACGAGTACACTTCATATTGTGGGACTCTAAGTTTAGGTTTATCCGTCACAAAATCCAATTTCGTGTCCATAATCCACCCACTCATGGATTATGACGACCACATATAATCTCGCTAAACTATGCAAGTTGAGGTCATTGTATACGTATAATCCCTCCGTCACAGGCCATCCATATTATACCTGGGATATAGATGAGAACGTCAAATCCATTCGGTATAATATAGTCGACTTTCAATTTACGATATCTAAATAACACTCGGAACTGATTTCCGAAGTTATACCACAGCCATAGATTTACTAGATCGTAAACACGTGAGGATGCCTATGCCCTGTACACAGGACTGACAGATCCTATCTTGATACGCACTGGATATCATGAGCATCAGTCCACACCCAACGAACAAGCGGAGGTCTGATCATGAATAGATCGTTGACGTGACTGCCATCAAAGTGTGGAGGATAACTCATATATCCCACTGTGGTATCTCAAGTCAGAGGACCACTATGCTCGCTCAACTCGAGAAGATTCCTATTGACGTTGGTGTACCATCTATTAGGAAATCTTCAATGAGTCGTTCAGTGTCTTATCAAATAAACACCTACATGTCTATACGAGTCTCCCGAGACTCATGGTTCACTGTGATAAACCATTGGACCCAGTCACGATATACGACATGTACTGGTCTCAACGGATTTTACTAACCGACCCGTGTTAGTAAATCTTGACCAGGAACTTTATTTAAGGATATACATCTTATAGTGCGCTTCCCAATGTCAATTACAAACTAAGTTGTAACTGCGCACTATATTGTAAATCCTAGGGTATTTTTCTAATATACACGTATCATTGAACCAGATTCAGTTTTGATCTAATCGTAATCAGATATCTAATCGTAATTAGATCGAATAAGTGTATAAAAGACAAGGTGCTACCAATAAATTAGTAATATTATGGAAAATAGAATTGCTCGTATTTATGAATCAGACATAAATACGATCCGGATTGGCACTCCGAGCACCAACCCTAACAATTACTCCCACTTGCTCTAGTGCCAATCCATAGTATCCTATACACATCTTAATGTGTATCGCATACTCATGGCCCTCAAGAGCTCACCAGCACTCAAGAGGTAGGCAACAACAAGTAGGCCCGCTTTAACAAATCGAGTCTATCCAACAAACCCAACCGTTTTCCTTAACCTGCATCATTCATATTTTGTAGAATCCAAATTCTACATCAATATGACTCAGACACTTTATCAATATTGTGCTATAGCTACTGAGTTGTCTATGTATTTAGAGATCAAATCCAAATACTATGAGACAACCGCAAACACTACACTAATATGAAAACTTCTAATCTATAAGGTCACTTTGTAACTTCTTAAGTCAATACTTCATAAATTGCAACTGATTCCACTAGTTTAGTAGAATTAACGTTTACACTCTCACTGCATCTTTTCTGAATTTATATGACATAGACCATCTAATGTCATAATTAGGATCAAAACTAATATGACATTATGGTTGCAGACTAAATTCTCCATGAATAAGAAACTCGTTCTTAATATCTCAAAGATCACAAAGAACATGTTTCAAGATTCATCTAATGGTTGGCAGCATATCAAAATAACTCGTAACAATTACGATTAAATTGATATCTTTAATCGCACATAATACAGTATTCATTACGCCATCATCCTATGATGCATAAGATTGACTAGACGTTCCAATCAATCTCTCTTTCGACAAAGGTATCATCCTTTACGAAAGTTGAATACTATATATATAAAAGATACGTTAACTGTCAAACAGTTATACTAACTGTCATACAAATAGTCTTGATGTGTCCTTTATTAGATCATATATAATACGTGACTAATGAGAGTATCTCATAAGTCTCTCATTTTATATTATATATAAAACTTTATATCAAATATAATAGAAACTATTCCCACTGCTTCCACGAAGAAAAGAAGACTTAGGATATATAATATTAGAAAGAAATTTGTATGCTCCCACTGATCCTATTGACAAATATGTATTCTCTATACTTCGATAAAACCAGACAATCTGACTGATATCAAAATCAGAGAACACAGATTTCTGGAAAGCTTATATGAGTCTACAATAGGCTCCATAAGCTAGTATATCAAACTGTGATCTTAGCAGAATACAAACTCTAGGGCCATTCTATAATGAACTTTTTCAAATAAAGAAACCGCAACGAATCTCTCATTCGAAGAAAATATTTAAGAACACCATTTTGCATTCTATAGCCAAAATACACTGTTTAATATCAACATTAACCAACAAACCTTTAACTGTTCAATTAGTGCGACTAGAGACAAGTATTATCAGAATCTACAACAGACAACTGAGGATAACCTTTCTCATTGTCATACTATAAATGTCAAACTTTTATCAAGCTCACCTTGCTTTTGCTGCCCAAATAATTTGCACATTTTATGAACTATTCATAACGAAAGCTTAATCAAGTTCAAAACTTGATTGAAGTAAGCTATGAACAACCTTAGATCTATGGTTCAATGCTAACTTCCGAAATCGATATCAAATATCGCTCCCACTATGAGTTATATGATAATTTTCTTTGATAAGAAAACAACAGAACCAATAAGTATCAAATACTTTGTAAATGATTTTGACATCCTATTAAACTTATACGGAAGATGTCTAAGGGTCATTTCATCTTATTAATTACGTAGTTCCATTACAGTTTATCACTCTTACGTTTAACTTCACTAATTCAAGTCTTTTCTACAATTGTTAACATCCAATGTTAACCACCAAGTAACAAAATAATTTTATTACTCGGGATCGTAGAAAAAGATATTCTATGAAATAGAATACAATATTCCATTAAATAGAATAAATGATAAACCTTTCACTTGTACCTCCGAGGTATAAGTACTTTCAATTATATAACCATTATACAAAGGAAAGTCTCAAATCTCAAACTTTTCAAGATTTGAATTTTCTACTATATATATCATATATGTAACTGTAGTAAAGAATGGAATTTAAATTAAAGAGATGAATTAGTGTTATTGGAGCATAACCTCAAGAGTATTGAAACTAATTTTGTAACACTCAATATCAACGAATCAAATCATATAAGATTCGATTACTCCCACTGAACAATTCCATCAAAATGGAATCGCAGAAGTTTAATATTGAGTTAGAATCATATTCATTAAATAACTTTAGAACTAATTGCCTTAAATTCATGTGTTTGATCATATCAAACATCTTCGAACAATTCAAAGACTCACAATGAATTTTAAAAATATAGTTTTCAACACTACAAATAGAATATTCTTGAACCATTCAAAATATTCTATCTGCGTTTCATCAGAAACATATTGAAAGTTCTTGAACCATTCAAGACATTCAATATATTCTTTATTAGAAACACGCAACTAAGTCATGACAATTCATTAACTAAGTTACATAGTAAAGAAAAATATCTAAGGTAATTTCTAATTCATTAAACTACACACATCCAATATATTAGTCTAATAAATCTTGTGGTCCAATGACAATCATTGGTTAAATGAGATTTAATCACAACCTGAATACAATATTCATTAAATGGATAAGGATATGTGGTGTGATCTCATATCAGACCATCTTTTACCATAAGGAATAATCATCTAATGCTTTTATGATAAAATCTCATAAAGTACAGTTCTAAGTTATTTATTTAACCAAATATTTTTCTTAATGTTCATCTTTCATCAATGACACTACTAGTCATATTAAAATATGTAACAACTGTTTATACAGAACAAGTAACTATCCAATAGTCACAAGTTCTGATATCAAATATCAAAACAATCATTAAACATTATTTTAATTAACTAGACGAGAGATTTAGTATCCAATACTTATAGTCGTCGTATTGTGAGAATCAATATTCTCTATACACAACTATACACATATCCTTTCTTTAGCTTTATAATTTACGTTCAATTATTCACAACAATTGCAAATAATTGATTAGCAAACTGTGTCAGACACGTGACTTCTAAAAGTCGCTAAAGCCAAGAAACGTCATTAAAAGATAAACAAATACTAAATGGGTTTTCTTAATGCCAGTCAAGAATATCAAGACATAAACCATTCAAGTCAATTCTTACTGCATAAGAAACTATTCTCTCTAGGTAACTATATCCTAAACAGATATCTATTTAGATTACTTAATCGTGACTTAGTAACTAAGTCACAAATCATCTTGATTTTCAAGAAAATCGGAACAACAGTTTCCGATGGTTTTAAACTAATCTAACAATATCTTAGTCTACTGTCTTTCTAGAACATATTCTAGAATAACGCAACCATAAGTAAAGTCAGGAAATATATATATTCAAGAAATATAAATGCAGTGGATTAGAAGTATAAATCTATAAACAATATAGAATGAAAGGAAAAACAAAGCAGAATTTTCCAAAATATTACACACTGCTTAAGTTATGGATTTTAAACTCAGCAGTGTCTCCCAATACTTTACGTAATACTGTAATCCCTAATGGACAACGAGAATTCAATAATTAAATCGAATTCCATAGTGAGAGTAGGATCCCATGAATATATTTCGACTCACAGTTTTGGAACGATCTCACATACGTATATTCATTAGGTAGACAACTTTTTGTCAATCACTCACCAGTGACTCCTGGTTTTGGTCCCGACCTTTTGTCGTTGTGACAGCTTTGGCACGTTCACAAGGAGGCGTATCAAGGCTACACTTGTCAATGACAAACTCAAGCTACCGATGTAGTCCTGACATCTTTGGCACGTTCAGGATTTCCACTTTCACTTGAATTTGTCCAGTATCAATATACAACCGGTATGGATAATAATCATATAACTTACACCCTCACAGCTTTGACACGATGTCGGATGCAGTTATAGAAAGTTATCTACAAACCGTACTGACAAGACGGACAAAGAAACATGTATCCAATACACGTTACTTTACAACCATATTTAAAAGCGGGGATTTTCCTCTGGAAGCTATAATCTACATCAAATGCAGAATTTTAATCTAAATTATTTTCTAAACATTTCAATTCTACCTTAGAAAACATAACACAATTTAACTATTAAATTTCAGTTACATTTCCGTTAGTGTAGAACCGAAAAGTAAAGAAACATATATAGATTCCAAGCATGTGCGAACATCAAAATTGGATTATATATCAAATATCAAGCATGAGTAATGTAAAGAATGAAGCATCAGACCTGCTCTGATACTATTTTTATTGGGGTTTCAGGCGATGGGCACAGCGGAAGCGCGATTCGGGCGAAATCGTAATTTTTAAACTTTTTCAAATTACCGAATAAATTATTCAATATCTAATATGAATAATTTATTCATATTTCACATAAAATTATTTATTCAATATCAAATATTGACATAAATAAGGTTGAAACTTCGCGAAACTTTTACGAAAATCATTTTTCCGCAAAATGACGCAAAATGCGTTTTCGACTGAACCGACCACCCAACACTTATGGGGACTGCCCATGTCAACCCCAATAGTGTCGGGGCAGTTCATGGGATGCCCGAACAGTGACAGATTCACTGTTTGGGCAGCCGTCACCCGGTTGACTTAAAAGTCATCCGGTAACGCCGTTTTTGACCGTTTTCGCTTATTTCAACTCGGAAATACTTTCCGGAAATTGTTCCAACTCCCAAAACACATCCATTATATTCATATGACATCAAATTCATCACATAATTTCCAGTTTTACAGGATCTGATCCAGAAATCAAAAATTCTAATTTTCATGTTTTAAATCCAAATTTTCAAGATTAATCTAATTAATCATAACACCAACCAAAGTCACCACACATGAACAACCCAAGAACAATTATAGGTGCCAAAAGAGTGGTCATAACACTCTAGAATAGAAACTCATCAACAATTAATCAAATTGGATAATAATTACACTAATTACTTCAAAAACTATTTCACACATGCAATACACTTCCATTTCCATCATCCACAAACCAAAGCCCAAAAATTCAGATTTGAAAGAACCGTAGAACATTTCTAAATCATCAAGAAACAAGAAATCAAAATTTCTAAGCTTAAGGTTAAGTAGATTACCTTTTAATCTCTTGCAATCCCAAACTTTTTTCTTGATTTTCCTTCAATTCTCAACTTGAATCATCAAGTCACCATGAAACCCATTTCTCTTTGGAGATCTCGGCAATGGCAATGAACAAGAGAGAGAAAATAAAATTTTCAATTAAAAAAGAGTGTTGACCGACTTTTAGGGGTTAAAAGAGTCGATTTATAATTTAATCAAATTAAATTCATATTAAACTTTATATTAACCAATCAAAATTGGACATATAAAATTTAATAAAAAACATGCCATGTGTACCAATTATATATCACCATTTATCATACTAATAATGACAAATGGATAAGATATTTTATTTTCAATTATTTAATTATTTAACAATTAAATAACTAAATAATTAAATAACATCCATATATGTATTTTTTTATTTACATTAAATAACAAATACATATATTTATGGCATGTGTCAAAATCTCATTTGACGAATAATTATTGCATATTTAATCGTATTATGTATCAAATACAAATACATAAAAATTAGGATTGACCAAAATCCCCTAATGCATGTGTTGTCATTTAACCGATTAAACGATCCGAATTAACTCACTTAATTTGGTGAAGTATTATGAATAATCTGTATTATTCATATCGAGTTGCCCAAGTGCTCAACGAGTACACTTCATATTGTGGGACTCTCTAAGTTTAGGTTTATCCGTCACGAAATCCAATTTCGTGTCCATAATCCACCCACTCATGGATTATGACGACCATTGATAATCTCGCTAAACTATGCAAATCAAGGTCATTGCGTACGTATAATCCCTCTGTCACAGGCTATCCATATTATACATGGGATATAGATGAGAACGTCAAATCCGTTCAGTATAATATAGTCAACTTTAAATTTACGATCTCTAAATAACACTCGGAACTGATTTCCGAAGTTATACAACGACCATGGATTTACTAGATCATAAACACGTGAGGATGCCTATGCCCCGTACACAGGACTGGCGGATCCTATCTTGATACGCACTAGATATCATGAGCATCAGTCCACATCCAACGAACATGCGGAGGTCTGATCATGAATAGATCGTTGACGTGACTGCCATCAAATTGTGGAGGATAACTCATATATCCCAATATGGTATCTCAAGTAAGAGGACCACTATGCTCGCTCGACTCGAGAAGATTCCTATTGACGTTGGTGTACCATATATTAGGAAATATTCAGTGGGTCGATCAGTGTCTTATCAAATAAACACCTACATGTCTATACGAGTCTCCCGAGACTCATGGTTCACTGGGATAAACCATCAGACCAAGTCACGATATACGACATGTATTGGTCTCAGAGGATTTTACTAACTGACCCGTGTTATTAAATCTTGACCATGAACTTTATTTAAGGATATACATCTTATAGTGCGCTTCCCAATGTCAATTACAAACTACGTTGTAACTACGCACTATATTGTAAATCCTAGGGTCTTTGTCTAATATACACGTATCACTGAACCAGATTCAGTTTCGATCTAATCGTATTCAGATATCTAATCGTAATTAGATCGAATAAGTGTATAAAAGACAAAGGTACTACCGATAAATTAGTAATATTATGGAAAATAGAATTGGTCGTATTTATGAATCGGACATAAATACGATCCAAATTGACACTCCGAGCACCAACCTTAACAGATTCAACTATACATCATAACATCTCATAAAACAGATGAAAGAAATCACATTTTATTGACAAATAACAACACCACATCCCACATCCAAATCTCAGGGTCTAAACTCTCTTTCACCATCATACGACATCACCGTCAAAATCATCAATTACTCTTACCCATGGTAGATCTTTATTATGCATATTGTCACTTCCAACCTATAACACTATAACTCATTGTTGGGAATTCTTGAAATATTCATGAAATTGATATTGTTACATGTCTTGTTGGATACTAGGGGTGTATGGGAAGGTTGCAATCCTTGGGAGGGTTGCATCCCACCCCAAGGGGTGCCATTTGGCACCCCTCCATGCCTTATAAAAGAGGCTTCATATCCATAATTAAAGACAGAGGAGAACATATCTGTTTTGAGAACCAATATTGCTTTCTTTTGTTTGTGAGAGAGTTCCACCATTTCCCAGTTCATATACTTGTCAAGGAGTGCCCCTTGGACAAGAAGGAACCAAGTTATCCTGGGAGAACGTTGGCCAATTGTGAATCCGTATAGCAACTGTGACAGAGCCAATAAGTTCTTAAGGACAGAGAAAGATCTCGACTTGGATTCGTCTTCACTTTTTCCAGGTTTTCTGTTTACAGTTTCATGTTTTAAGTTTTAGGGTTTTGATAATTTATTGGTATTTCCTGGTTGAATTGTTTGAAGCATGTTGTTTTGACGTTTAATGACACCAATTAGACAACAATCTTAAGAACTTATCGGATTCTAGTGTTATTAGATAGTAATTTGCATGCCAGGGTAGAAGATTTTCTGGGAAAATATGAACTGTGCATGAAAAACCCGTAGGGCATTCGAACGCCCGACGCACGCGAAGGCAAATATCTTAAAATTCATAAGAACGTTCGAACGCGTCCTCAAACGTAACTCGAACACAAGCCTTCTGCCTAAGAACATTCGAACGCGTACTAAACGTAACTCGAACACAAACTCTCTGGAATCATTCCGTTCGAACGCGTTCTCGAATGATATACGAACGTGAACTCTCTGGAATCATTTCGTTCGAACGCGTTGTCAAACGCAACACGAACGCACCCACACTGCTAGTCTCGTTCGAACGTATATGCGAACGCGACACTAACGAAATAGTCCTGTAATTTTTATAAACTGCAAACTGAAATTAATATTAACTTAGTAAATCATATACTGAAACACATTAAATCTTGGTAGTATAGATTTAAGTTATTATTAGGGTGTTCAATTATCACAAGCATACACTTAGTGATAAAGTTGAAACTTATTTCTGTGTTGCATAATTGGTTGAGAATTTAAAGTGTAATTTTACACAAGTAATTCCATCCAATCTTGTTTGACACATACACATATATCTACACTTATCGTATATTGTTTTTGGACATTGGAAAAGTGAAATACTGAGTTTGAATTGCTAAAAGGTTCTATTGAGAAAGTAGTTAAATGATATTCTGTTAAAAAGGCGATAAAAGCCTAAGTGGTCAGGGACTTAAGTGGTTACACCGGACCCCCCTCGTCCTCTGGGAATATTCCTTTATTTACTTTTCATAAGAAATCTTGGTTGGATTTATTGGTACTACTGTCCAATAGAACAACAAGTGGATATTTGGTATATCACTTGAGACAAGATCATTTGTTGGTCGTTGTATAATTTGTCTTTTGTAGACTTATTGAACCCTGTTTGTTTCCAGTTACATATGGTTAGCGGAAACATCACAGTACCAGTCTCTCATGGAGAAAAACCGGAGAAGTTTGGTGGGGCAATCTTCAAACAGTGGCAGAGCAAAATATTGTTCTACCTGACAACTCTGCAGTTGGTTAAGTACCTCAAAGATCCTCTGGGTCCTATGGAGGGTGAATCAGAGGCAGCCAAGGAACTGCGAGAAGAGACATGGTCGTCTGGCGACTTCCTGTGCAAAAACTACCTTTTGGGTGGTCTTGACAATACCATGTACAATGTGTACCAAGGCATGACTTCTGCGAAGATTCTCTGGGAATCTCTCGAGAAGAAATACAAACCCGAGGATGCCGGACAAAAGAAATTTATCGTGGGTAGGTTCCTGGACTACAGATGATAGTTTCAAGGACGGTGATATCTCAGTTGGGTGAACTGTAATTGATCATTCATGAAATACTGGATGAAGGAATGAAACTATGTGAGACGTTTCAAGTTGCCACTATAATTGAAAAGTTGCCTCCATCATGGAAGGACTTCAGGAGCTATCTGAAACATAAAAAGAAGCAGATGAGCCTTGAAGACCTTGGAGTTCGATTGAGAATCGAACATGACAACATGATGTCTGAGAAGGCCGGCTACAAGACTATGGAGTCTAAGGCCAACATCATTGAGGATGTAAAGGGTAGCAAGAAAAGAAAGAACAGTGGAGCTGATTCTTCCCAAGCGAACAAGAAGTTCAATGGGAAGTGCTACAATTGTGAAAAGAGCGGTCATATGACAAAGGACTGCAGAAACAAGATATCTCAGGAGAATGGCAAGAATAATGAAGCCTATGTCGCTGAAGATGAGCAGTTAACTGATGAGATTTCAGAAATGAACCTCTCAGCAGTGGTAAATGAAGCCAACTTGGTTGGGAATATGAGAGAATGATGGGTAGACCCTGGGGCTACTCGTCATATCTGTGCTGATAGCAAGATATTTTCCTCGTATCAAAAAGGTCGATGGCGGTGATCATCTGACAATGGGAAACTCGTCTACCTCTAGAGTGGTTGGACAAGGCACATTAGTTCTGAAAATGATATCCAGAACGCAGCTTACATATAAGAATGTTTGCATGTTCCAGATATTCGAAAGAATTCGGTCTCGGGTTTGTATTTGTTTCTGACAAGATTGTATTGACCAAAAATGATGTATCTGTAGGAAAATGATACCTCGCTGAGGGTCTTTTCAATGACTGTCAATTGTGCTATTAATAAAGCTGAAACTTCTGCTTATTTTATTAAGTCACAAAATGTATGGCATGGGAGGTTAGGACATGTTAATTATGATACAATGCGTACATTAATTAACATGGACCTTATACCTAAATTTTCATTGATAGCCAACATAAGTGTGAGGCATGTGTTGAAGCAAAAATACACAGAACATCATAGAACGAAGTTTTGAACCCTTGGAACTTGTACACACTGACATGTGTGACATGAATATTGTGCAAACAAGAGGCGGTAAAAAATACTTTGTCACTTTTATCGATGAAAGCACAAGATTCAGTTAAGTGTATTTGCTGAGGAGCATAGCTGAAGCTATTGAGAGCTTTATACACTGAGAACGAAGTTGCAAATCAACTTGGCAAGGAAATTAAAAGAATCAGGAGTGATAGAGGTGGTGACTATGTTTCATCATTCGGTGAATATTGTTCTGTGCACGGTATTATTCACGAAACCACTGCTCCTTATTCTCCTCAAAAAATGGGATTGCTGAGTGCAAAGACCGAACGTTGAAGGAAATGATGAATGCAATGTTGACTAGTTCTGGTTTACCTCAGAACTTGTGGGGGGAAAGCCCTGCTTTCCGCGAACTACGTTCTGAACAAGCTTCCTCACAGGAGATTGGACAAGACACCATATGAGTTGTGGAAAGGTTATGTACCTTCCTACAAATATCTGAAAATGTGGGGGTGTCTTGCCAATTGCCAAGGTGATGGTTCCTAAACCTAAGAAGGTGGAATATGACCCAAAACTGTTGATTATATATTCATCGGATATACTTGCAACAGTAGTGCGTATCGATCCTTGGTACACAAGTATGAGATTCCTGACATCAATCTAAATGTGATGATTGAGTCAAGGAATGTAATATTTTTTGAAGATCATTTCCTTGTAAGGAAAGACAAAGAAGAAATTCTCTCAAAAGATCTGTTGATACTGTCACGGACAGTGATTAGGTTAACCAAGAGTCAGATCCGATTTTCTGACATATTTGTTAGAAAATGAGCCTCAAAGTTATAAAGAAGCAATGTCTTCTCTGGAGGCACCTCTGTGGAAAGAGGCGATTAATAGTGAGATTTATTCAATCCTACAGAACCATACTTGGGAGTTGGTTGATCTTTCTCCAGGTTGTAAGCCACTGGGCTACAAATGGAAAGATGAAAATGGATGGATCAATAGATAAGTATAAGGCGAGGTTTGTCATAAAAGATTATAGACAGAAATAAGTCCTTGTTTACTTTGACACCTATTCACCAGTGATTCGTATCACATCGATAAGATTGCTCATAGCCATAGCAGCTATATTTGGTCTTGAAATACATCAAAAGGATGTAAAGACGTCATTCTTGAATGGTGAATTGGATGAAGAGACTTACATGGAACAACCAGAAGGGTTTAATGTTCCTGGATAAGAACAGAAGGTGTGCAACTTGTAAAATCCTTGTACGGATTAAAACGAGAACCTAGACAATGACATGAAAAGATTGACAAAGAGATGTAGTCAAGTGGGTTTAAAACCGATGAGTGTGATAAATGTATATACACCAAATCAACTCAAGAATGATATGTCATTGTATGTCTCTATGTAGACGATATGCTGATAATTGGTAATAATCATGAGTTGATTCAGTCTACCAAGAAAGTGTTATCCAAAAATTTGATATGAAAGATTTGAGAGTGGCTAACCTAACTCTTCCTCTATCAAAGAATACTGGCTTAAGCATATCACAATTAGAGTATTCAAGGATCATCAGAAGTCTGATGTATCTCACGAATTTCACACGAACTGATATCGCTCAAGCTGTGAATAGGCTTAGCAGATATACTAGCAATCCAGGACATAACCACTGGAAAGCCATAGTAAGTGTTTTGAGGTATGAGAAACTTCAAAATATGGGCTACATTACGAGAGATATCCTGCTGTTTTAGAGGGATACATCAATTCTGACTGGATATCTGATTCAGTGGATTCCAAATCTACGGTTGGATTTGTTTTCACACTTGGTAATGCAGCCGTGTCATGGAAATCCTCGAGGCAAACATGTGTTGCCCGGTCTACTATGGAATCTGAGTTCATAGCATTAGACAAAAAAGCGAAAGAAGCAGAATGACTTAGAAACTTCCTGGAGGATATTCCTAGTTGGGCCAAACCGGTGCCAACGATTAGCATACATTGTGAAAGCCAATCAGCTATTGGGAGAGCCCAAAATACAATGTATAATGGTAAGTCTCGACACATACGTCGGAGACATGTCAACTGCTCTCAAGTGGCATAATAACGATCGATTATGTCAGGTCGAAGGAAAACCTAGCGGATCCACTAACTAAAGGTTTACCTCGAGAGCAAGTTGAGAAGTCATTGAGGGGAATGGGCTTGAAGCCTATAATCTAAGAATTGTCACTGTGGAAACCCAACCTAGCTGACTGGAGATCCCAAGATCTAGGTTCAAAAGGGACAACAGAAACTTTGTGCAATTCAAAACAAGCACTGAAGAGTTTTGTACTCTTTCCCATTCCGATAATGACGCTGAGTGCTATCTGTCATTGGTTAGGATAAGCTAAGCTTTTAATGATCAATATATTAGGAGATGAGTCCTAATGGGGGCAAATACAGATTACCTCTTCATAGTAGATCACATATTTCAAGTAAGAAGTGAGGCCACTTCCATGGGAACCTTTAAAGGTGGGTTACCCTAAAGTGCTTGATGAATCCAGGACCGTTGTTCAGGGCCGAAATGAACACAACCGTAGAGTGGGAAAATGGTCGAATTAAAGCTGTGTGTTGGCAATTGTCTTGGTTTACACCAACGGCAGAACAGTTCAAGACTATGGGTCACTGGTTTGCCAAGTAAATCCGATTGTCATTCACTAGGAAAGGTTCAAGGCGAAAGCTACCTATTTCGATGCAGCTTTAGTTCATGGTAACTCTCTCAAGTGTCGTCTTGAATATTTGAAGAATTGTGCGGGATTGTTGGAAATTCTTGAAATATTCATGAAATTGATATTGTTACATGTCTTGTTGGATACTAAGGGTGTATGGGAAGGTTGCAATCTTTGAGAGGGTTGCATCCCACCCCAATGGGTGCCATTTGGCACCCCTCCATGCCTTATAAAAGAGGCTTCATATCCATAATTAAAGACATAGGAGAACATATCTATTTTGAGAACCAATATTGATTTCTTTTGTTTGTGAGAGAGTTCCACCATTTCATAGTTCATATACTTGTCAAGGAGTGCCCCTTGGACAAGAAGGAACCAAGTTATCCTAGGAGAACGTTGGCCAATTGCGAATTCGTATAGCACCTGTGACGGGGCCAATAAGTTCTTAAGGACAGAGAAAGATCTCGACTTGGATTCGTCTTCACTTTTTCCAGGTTTTTTGTTTACAGTTTCATGTTTTAAGTTTTAGGATTTTGATAATTTATTGGTATTTCCTGGTTGAATTGTTTGAAGCATGTTGTTTTGACGTTTAATGACACCAATTAGACAACACTCATCATTCCTAAATACCTCTCATTATGTCCAAAGGAAGTTCGTGGTAAATTTATCATCAATTTATAGTCATAACTCATCTATTACAAACAAAGTTCATGCCATAATCCTTAATCTAGCATGTTTATAAACATAATTATGATATTTATCTCCACTTGCTAAACCTAAATCTCAAATCATCATCACCACTATGCATAATAATCATGGATCATGCCTGGGTTCCATATGTTTTTCTCTCAACACAACCCTAGGTTTCAATCCATTTATCCCATATAATAAGTGAATATAACCTTACTTATAGCAATGATTAACTCTAAATTTTACTCTATTATGAGTGATTTTCATGGGTCACTTTAGGGTCTACTATTTAGGCTTGATTAATATATAAAATACAAAGTGAAAGTTATGATAGAGAAAGAGAGGGTTACCCTACTTTCGTGGGCCTTGAAGATGGAGAAAAATCACTCTAGAACTCACCAAAATGTAACAAAAATGATGGAGAAAGAGGGATTGGTCGTGAGCTTGGGGGGTGAAAAAAGGGGTATGGGTTCTATTTATAGGTGGCCTAAGTTTCTAGAGATTTCTTGATATTTCATGGGTAAAAATCGCATGGATGTTTGAATGGGACTCGCACGCTATACGCACGCGCACATTCTGCATGAGCGCGTTCGTACGCTAGAAGCACACCACACTAGGGGTGGGCTCGGTTCGGTTTGGTTCGGTTTTTGCTAAAAATTGAACCAAATCATATTTTACGGTTCAGATTTTTTACCTCTCAAACCAAACCATTAAATAACGGTTTGGTTCGGATTGTAAATTTTTTAAACCAGCGGTTTACGGATTGGTTCGGTTCGGTTCGGTTTACGGATTATTATATTTAAAACAAATTTTCATCCACTTAAGTGAATACAAAAAAAAAAAAAAAAAAACTAGTCTATGCAACAAATAGTATGAAGTGCTAGGGTGTAAGATGTGACTCCAGGGAACACATGCACTTCATTAAGGATTGAAAAATGAGGCACAATTAATTCTTGTATTTTTTAAAAAATTACCTTGAATAATGATGCTACCATCGTTCTAATTAAGAGACAAATCCAACATCTTACTTTCAAGAATAATGATGCTACCATAAAACAAAAAATTTAAGAATAAAAGTATTAACAAATAAATTGAAGAATAAAAGTATTAACAAAAAATTAAGAATAAAAGTATTAACATACTAATAAAAAGAAAACATAGAATAAAATTAAAAGAAAAATACAAATTTTTTTTATAAAAATATATAATTTTTTTAATTATAACGGTTCGGTTCGGTTTAACAGGTGCGGTTCGGATCAGCTCCTGAACCGAACCATAAACCGTTTGGGGTGGGCCAATCCGAACCTCAAACCGAACCGTTAGAAAAAAAACCGTAAATTCGATCCGGTTTGGTTCGGTTTGCGGTTTGGTTCGGTTCAGTCAGTTTTTTTGCCCACCCCTACACCACACGCACGCGAGCTTTTTGGATGATTTCGTTCGAACTCAGCTTCGAACGTTACACGAACGTGAAATAGTCTTCGCTCGAATACTGCAACGAACGACCACAAATGTAAATCTGTCACTTTACATTGCTCATCATAGTTTACTAAACTTGGTTAACGTACGGACCCTAAACCTATCGAGATCAACCTGTCATGAAAATTTAGGGTGTTACAACAATATAAAAATAAAATTTATTATTAAAGTAATAAACCTATTAATTTAATTATTAATTAATATTTTAATTTATTATTATTAATTATAAAATTAAATAAAGAAACCTATTATTAAAAAAAATATATTATAATCTCTCATCAAAATAAAAAAATATACATGACACTTAATATCTACAATTAACCTCTATAATTAAATTATTATTATTAAATTATAAAATTAAAATATATTTATAATTAACTATTACAATAAAAATACATATTATAATTTTATAAGAACGGTATTATAATAATAAAACTTATTATACTATGATACTATCCCATTACAATTAAAAAATACTATTAAATTATAAAATTAAATTAATAAATTTATTATATAAGAATCCTATTATAACAATAAAACATATTACACTATCCGATTAATTTTTGAATAATATCACAAATAATCTGATAAAGAAGATATATTATAATCTTCTATTAAAATAAAAAAAATATATGTGCCACATAATCTCTACAATAAATATTTTTATTATTAAATTATAAAAATAACAATATAATTTTCTATTAAAATAAGAAACCTAAATAGTAGCCGCCCACAAAACCTAGTTTTTTTTTGGGTCTATTATTATTTGTTATTTTATTTTGAATTATTTATATAATTTTTTTTATTTCATGAATTTTTTATTATTTATTATACTCATGATGCAGACTCTGACTATTAGCTCTTGCTCGGAGAATTAAAAATATTATTTGATAATCGAGAGACAAACGAAAGATGTATAAATATTATGTATAACTAAATTAATTGTCTCATTTAAACTATGAAACCGACAAGAAGATTTGGAATATTTATAATATTAATATCTAAAATAAATGTTCAACCTGTATAAAGTGCGGGTCCTAAGTCATGTGCTAGTTACAAGAATATTTTAACAATAATCTCTATTAATAAAGTTTTATTAGGTTTAATATAATAATATCATCATGGTTTATCCGCTGACACATCAATTATTACGAATCATAGTTACGGGTCCGAATA
>SKCR01023537.1:0-79890 GCA_019454045.1 Zanthoxylum bungeanum
TTAGAACCATTCAAAATTGATTAGATCAATTTCGGACTAAAATGGACAAAATACCAAAGTAAGGGTAATTTGGTAAATTCACCTAAATATGATTTATTGAATTTTATTTCATAATTTGATTATTGGAATATTAAATAAATATGTTTATTTAATTATTCGAGAAAAAGTTTTGAAATCGGAAAATACGATTTTCCACCGCTTCCGCTGTGTTACCGGATTTAGCCCCTAAAACCCCTCCACAAAATGGTATCAGAAAGAGTCTGATTCTAGGCCTCCATAAAATGATTAGCTTGTTTTATTCAATGTTTAATCATGTTTTCTTGACTTTATACATGCTTGGTATAATCTAATTTGATTAGATTTAGGGTGTATGACACTTGATGGAATATCCCCGCTTAATAAGGTTTTAAAGTAACTAGTATTTGGAATACTTGTTTCTTGGTCCGTCTTGTCAATACGGTTTATAAATATCTTTTCGTTGACTACATCCGAGACCGTGCCTCTGCTGTGAGGGTGTAGCTGATAAAAATTTATTTACGCCGAATGTATATTAGATACTAGATAAATTCAAGCGAAAGCGGAATCATGAACGTGCCCTAGCTGTCAGGGTTACGCAAGTAACTTGAGTTTATCATTGACAAGTTTAACCTTGGTACGTCTCCTTGTGGGCCTGCCTTCGCAGCGACAACGAGAAACGGCCAGGACCAGAACCTCGGAGTCACTAGTGAGTGATTGACAATTAGTTGTCTACTTGTGAATATACGTAGGCGAGACCGTACCTCTGCTGTGAGTCGAAATATATTCATGGGGTCCTATTCCCATTATGGAATTCGATTTAATTATTGAATTCTCGTCTTTCCGTTGGGGATTACGGCATTACGTAAAAATAGTGGGAGGCACTGCTAAGTTTAAAATATTCCATAACTTAGGCAGTGTATGTTATTATGGAAATTGCCGCTTGTTTGTTTCCTTATTCTATTGTTTATATAGAATTAAACTTTTATTTACTGCACACATATTTTGATATGTTATATGTCTTGACTCTTGGTTGCAGTTATTCTAGAATAGGTTCTAGATACTAAGACAAGGATATTATTAGATTAGTCTAAACCATCGGGAACTGTTGTTCCGATTTTCTTCAAAAATAAAGATGGTTAATGACTTAGTTTCTAAGTCATGATAGATGATCTAGATAGATATCCCCTTAGGATATAATACTTTAGAGACAATAGTTTCTTATGCAGTAAGAATTGACTTGAATTAGTTCATGTCTCGAGATTCTTGACTGGCATTTAGAAAGCCCTATTAGGTATTTGTTTATCTAGTAATGACGTTTCTAAGCTTTAATTACCTTTAGAGGTAATGTGTCTGACACAATTTGCTAATCAGTTATTTACAATTGTTGTGAATAGTTGAATGCAAATAGTAAAGCTAAAGAAAAGAGATGCGTATATTTGTGTATAGAAAATATTGATTTTCACAATACTACAACTATAGGTATTGGATACCAGATCTCCGTCTAGTTATTTGAAATATTGGTTAACGATTGTTTTGATATTTGATATCGGAACTTGCGACTATTGGATAGTCACTTGTTCTTTATAAACAATTGTTACATATTTTATAATAACTAGTAGTGTCATTGACGTAGAGATAAACATTAAGAAAAATTATTCGGTAAAGTAAATAATTTAGAACGGTGCTTTATGAATTTAATCACTTAAGTATTGGATGCTCAATCCATATGGTAAAGATGGTTTGATACTAGATCACACCACACATCCTTATCCATTTAATGAATATTGTATTCAGGAAAGTGATTAAGATCTCGTTTAACCAATGATTGTCATTGGACCACCAAATTTATTTAACTGATACATTGGATGTATGTAGTTTTATAAATAATAATTGCTTAAGGTAGTTTTCTTTATTTCGTAACTTAGTTGATGAATTGTCATAACTTAGTTACGTGTTTCTGAAGGAACACATATTGAAAGTCTTGAAAGTATCAAGAACTTTCAATCTGTTCTGATGAAACGAAGATTGAACATTTTTGACTTGTTCAAATATATTCAATCTAAAGTATTTTAAAACTTGATCCTTAAAATTCATAACATGTCTTTGAACTGTTCAAAGATCTTTGATACGATCAAACGTATGAATTTAAAGCAATTAGTTCTAAGGTTATTTAGTGAATATGATTCATATTCAATATTATTCTTCCATGATTCCATCTTGATGGAATTGAGTAGTGGGAGCAATCGAATCTTATATGATTTGTTCGTTTGATATTGAATGTTACCGAATTAGTTTCAATACTCTTGGGGTTATACTCCAGTAACACTAATTAATCTCTTTAATTAATGTTCCATTATTTCTCTACAGTTGCATATATGATATGTATAGGTAGAAAATTTGAATCTTGAAAAGTTTGAGATTTCAATCTTTCTTTTATATAATAGTTATATAATGGAAATTACTTACACCTCGGAGGTATAAGTAAAAGTTTATCTTTTATTCTGTTTGATAGAATATTGTATTCTATTTAATAGAATATTGTATTCTATTTAATAGAATATCTTTCCTACGATTCTAAGTAATAAAATCGTTTTATTACTTGGTGTGTAACATCAGATGTTAACTATTGTAGAAAAGACTTGACTTATTGAAGTCAAATGTGAGAATGATAAATTATAAATGGAACTACGTAATTAATAAGATGAAAAAACCCTTATACATCTTCCGTACAAGTCCAATAGGATAACAGAATCATTCACGAGTATTTGATACTTAATGGTTCCGTTGTTTTCTTACTGAAGAAAAATTATCCTATAACTTATAATGGAAGCGATATTTGATATCGATTCTGGAAGTTCACCATTGAACCATAGATCTAAGATTGTTCATAGCTTACTACGATCAAGTTTTGAACTTGATTAAGCTTTCATTATGAATTAGTTCATGAATGTGCTAATTGTTTGCGCAGCGAAAGCATTGTGAGATTATTAAAGGTTTGACCTTTACAGTATGACAGTGAGAAATGTTATACTCAGCAATCTATTGTAGATTCTGAGAAAACTTATCTCTAGTCACACTAAATGAACAATTAAAGATATATTGGTTAATGTTGATAATAAACTGTATATTTTAGCTAAAGAATGCAAAGTGGCTTTTTGGATGACTTATTCAGATAAGAGATCAGTTGTGATTTCCTTATTTGAGGAGTTCATTCTGAAATGGCCCTAGAGTTTGTGTTCTGCTGCGATCGCAGTTTAGTGTGCTAGCTTACAGAGCCTATTGTAGACTCGGATAAGTCTTCCAGAAATATGTGTTCTCTATTTTTGATATCGTCAGATTGTCTGATCTTGTCAAAGTATAGAGAATACATATGTGATTAGAAGGGTTAGTGGGAGCGTACATATTACTTTCTAGTGTTATATATCTTAACGACATTATCATTATTATAGTAATAATGAGATGTTTGTAAGGTAAAAGATTTACCTAAGTCTTCTTTACTCCGTGAAAGCAGTGGGAGTTGTCTCTGTTATATTTGATATAAAGTTTTATATATGATATGAAACTTGGAGACTTGTGAGATACTCCTATTAGTCGTACATTAGATATGATCTAATGAAGGACATAACAAGGCTATCTGTATGACAGTTAGTATAACTGTTCGACAGTTATTGTATGTCTTATACAAAGTATTCATCTTTCGTAAGAGATGATTCATTTTTTCGAAAGAGATATTGATTAGAATGTCTAAACAATATTATGTATCATTTGATGATGACATAATGAATACTTTATTATGTGCGATTATCGATGTCGATTTAATCATAATTGTTACGAGTTATTTTGACATCCTATAGACCATAGGATGGATCTTGAAACACGTTCTTTGTGATCTTTGAGATATTAAGAACTAGTTTCTAATTCATGGAGAATATAGTCTGCAACCATTAGGGTCATATTAGTTTTGAGACTAATTATGACGTTAGACAATCTACGTCATAAAGAGTCACAAAAGATGCAGTGGGAGTGTCACGAAGGATTCTACTATTTAGTGGAATCAAATGCAACTTTTGAAGTATTGACTTATGAAGTTGCATAGTGACATTTTAAATTAGAAGTTTTTTGAATTGTTATTGTGCTTGCGGTTGTGTTCATAGTATTTTGGATTTGATCCTTAAATACTTGGACAACTCAGTAGCTGTAGCACAATTCTGATGTAGCATCAGAGTCATATTAATGTATAATCTAGATTCTACAAAATATGAATGATGCTGACTATGGGAAACGATGGAGTTTGTTTGACAAACTCAATATTTCATAGCGGACTTGTCTTGCCTCTTAAGTACTGGTGAGCTTTTGAGGGCCATGTGCATGTGTTACACATTGAGACGTGTATATAATACCGTGGATTGACACTAGAGCAAGTGGGAGAAATTGTTGGGGTTGGTGCTCAGAGTGCCAATCCGGACCGTATTTATGACTTATTCATGAATACGAACATCCCCTTATTCCATAATATTAGTTATTTATGGTTGCACCTCTTGTTCTTATATACGTATTCGATCTGATCACGATTAGATTGAAACTAAATGTGGTTTAGTGATATGTATATATTAGACAAAGGCCCGATATATATAATGCAGTACACAGTTACAAAGTTAGTTTGTAATGGACATTGGGAAGTGTCACTGCTATATGAAATTATCAAACCATAGTTCCTGGTCAAGATTTGCTAACACGGGTCGGTTAGTCAAATCCGTTGAGACCAGTACATGTCGTATATCGAGACTTGGTCTGATGGTTTATCCCAATGAACCATGAGTCTATGGAGACTCGTATAGACGTGTAGGTGTTTATAATGGATAAACACTGAACGGCTCACCGAAGATTCTTAATGGATGGTACACCAACGTCAATAAGAATCTTCTCGGGTTGAGTAGCATAGTGGTCCTTCGACTTGAGACACCAGTGTGGATGTATGAGACATCCTCCACACTTAGATGGCAGTCACGTCACCGATCTATTTAGATCAGACCTCCGCCTGTTTGTTGGGTGTGGATCGATCCTCAGGATATCCTGTGTGTGTCAAGATAGGATCCGTCAGTTCTGTGTACAGAGCATATGTAGTCCATATATATTTAGCAGTCTGTTAAATCTGTGGCCACAGTATACATCGGAAGTAAGTTCCGAGTGTTATTTAGAGATTGCTAATAGATACGTCGACGATAATACCTATAGAGATTTGACGTTTACATCTATATCTCTGGGATTATCTGGATACCTGTGACAGAGGGATTATACGTATGCAATGACCTCGACCTGTATGATTCAGCTCGTTTATCCGTGATCGTCATAATCTACGGGTGGATAGATTATGACACGAAATTGGATTTCGTGACGGATTATACCTGAATCTAGAGAGTCTCAATAATGAAACATACTCGTAGAGCACTACTAGAGCAACATTTATGAATAATGATGATTATTTTATAAATCATTTAATCGTTAAACGAAAAATACATACGAACGGGCCGAGCCGTTATTTCCTAATTAATTTGTATTTGTATTTAATATATGATATTATTAAATACACATAAATAAATAGTCAAATAAAGGTATTTGACATATATCATCAATATATGTATTTGAGATATTTAAAGTAAATATAATACATATATTTGATATATTTATATTTAATTAATTATTTAATTATTTAATTGTTAATTGTTAATTATAATTAAAATAAAATATATCACCAAATGATAAAGTTAGGAAATGATTATAAGTGTTTAATGTTGACTTTAAAGTAAAGGAAATGGTGTCAAATTGGATTTGACTTCTTTGATATTTGTTTAAAATGTTTAAAATTGAAATATCATTTTTCTTTATTTTCTTCAAAATTCGGCCATGACCTTAAAATATAAGAGTTATATTTTTTGGTTGCCTTGTTGACTTAATTAAATATCTAATAAAGTGTTATTAGGATATTTATGCAAGTTGATCAAAGATAAAGGTGAAATGAAATTGAAATTAATATAACTTGTATTTGTCTTTGCAATTTCGGCCAAGGCTATTTTACAACAAGTATATTTGTTTTCATTTCATTTTCATTTGATAACCTAACACACTTTAAAGAAAAACTCCATTAATGGAAGCAAAGGAAGCTTGTGAGAAAGAAAGAAGAAATCAAAGAAAACTTGAATTTTAGTGAGTTTTTCCAACTTGCTATTAGAAAGGAAAATGTTCCTTAGGATCTAGGCTTTAACATATGATGTTCTTAGGTTATTTCTTTCTTTATTCCTGTGTTTTTGTTGATGGAGTTTTGATGGAAGTGTTGAGCATGTATGATGAAGGAAGGTTGTGACTATTGTAGTTATAAGCTTTCTTTTAAGTTTTGGAAACCATGTTGCTAATCTAGAGTTGTTGACCCACTATTAGATGACCTAGATTTGATCTTGAGTTGTTTCATTGTTTTGAGACTTTGATTGGATGGAAGAAAGATGATTAAAGTAATTGATTTAACCAATTTGGTCTAATTTGTCCAATTTGAAGAAATTGAAAAATTAGGGTTCATGACCAATTCCAAATTTGGGGCTTTTCATTTATGTTGTGTATTTGGATGTGTATATGATGCATATAAAGTTTCATGTTGATTGGATTACATCTTGATGTGTTTGAAGCATGATGAAATGACAAAGTGCACAAATTGGCACCTTTGGGAGGCATTCGGCCAAATGGATAAAATTTGGGGATTTTGGTGCTTTTGGTGTTTTGAACATGCTAAGTTCATCTTAGAAATGATTTAGAATCATTCAAAATTGATTAGATCAATTTCGGACTAAAATGGACAAAATACCAAAGTAAGGGTAATTTGGTAAATTCACCTAAATATGATTTATTGAATTTTATTTCATAATTTGATTATTGGATATTAAATAAATATGTTTATTTAATTAATCCGAGAAAAAGTTTTGAAATCGGAAAATACGATTTTCCACCGCTTCCGCTGTGTTACCGGATTTAGCCCCTAAAACCCCTACATTTAGTTGCTTTCCGGGAGTGCGTTTCACGGTGCCAGAAGGGTTATCATTCCACTGTTTTCACTGATCTACTATTTCTGATGTTTTCACTGTTTGCTGTTTTCGTTGTTTTTTATATTTTCTCACTGTTTTAACTCGCCGTTTTCTTTGTTTCATTCACTGTTTTGGAGGGCTGTATGCATGGGGCTTTATCACACGTGCATGAGGCTGCATGGGCTGTGAAGAGGTAAGTCTTGGTGTTACTTGGTCTCAGATGGCAGTGAGTGGGTTGTTTTGGTGCTATTCGCGTAACTGTGGGCAGTTTGTTCGTGGATTACCGAGAGGAGATGGTGGAGAGCTAGGGTTTATTCATGTGCATAGTTTACTCACATGAAAGAGATGGGTTCCTTGGTCAGTTTTCTTGTTAACTTAATCGGTTAATGGGGCTGTTGCGTGGTTCACTGCCGAGAGTGAAAGGAGAGTGTAGTGGCGTGTGAATGGTTTGCTGGATGATCACCGTGCGTGCAGTGGCTATGAGGGATGAAGGCTATGTGTGTCCTGGGTTGATGAAGGTGATGAGTGACGTAAGTTGGGCTGGTTCACTTGCGTCTGCAGTGGGCTGTAGTGATGATGGTGTGAAACCGAGAGTGGAGGGTTAATGATGGGCAGTTTTTGTGAGCTGAGCGTGAAGAATCAGAGAGGCTGAATTGAAGGTGCTTTGTGCGTGAGTTGAGGGCTGAGATCCAGGAACCGAGAAGGGCTATGGTGGAGTCGAAGGTGTGCTGAGTGTTTTGTGGCGTGAAGTGGAGTGCAAATGGTGTGAATGCAAAAACAGTGAAGTGGGTTTGTTTGCAGTCGGCTAGGTGAGTTTATTGAAGATTAGTGAGGTTAGTGGGCTGCTAGGTGGCAGTGTATGAAGTGCTATGGGCCTGCTTCACGTGAAAGAGGGCAAGTGACATGCGGTTGGCCAAAGGGCTTGAGGGTTGTTCTTGGCTAATGGTCAAAGGGGCTGATACGTGAGGGTTCAATTTGGTTTTGGTCAGTGCTAGGCGTGATGGGCTGAGATTGTGGTGAGCTCTTGTGCGTCTCGTCTGTGTTAATGGCGTGATTTTTTGTTTGGCGTTAATGTCAGTCCCCTGGAGCCGAGAGATGATCATGGTGATGGCGAGGATTGCTTATGCCTCAGTCGTGAGAGTGATGAGGCTGTGAAGAGGGTGGATGATGATCAATGGCCCCCTGATGCTGGTTGTCGTGGATATTAATGGCGTGAGGGCAAGGCCCATATTTTAGTCTGGGGGCGAGGCCCACGTTAGTATCAGTTTGGGGCGATGCCCATATCAGTTTGGGGCGAGGCCCACATTAGTATCAGTTTGGGGCGAGGACCACATCAGTATTAGTCTGGGGACGAGACCCATATCAGTATCAGTTTGGGCGAGGCCCATATCATATATCAGTTTGGGGCGAGACCCACATCAGTATCAGTCTGGGGGCGATGCCCATATCAGTATCAGTTTGGGCGAGGCCCACATCAGTATCAGTCTGGGGGCGAGGCCCATATCAGTATCAGTTGTGGGGATGAGTCCCAAGGCCGAGGCCCACGTCACCATCAATATCTGTTGTCAGCGGTATTGGGATGCGTCCCAGGGTCGAGGTCCCCGTTGTCGGTTGCAGTAATTGGGATGCGTCCCAGGGTCGTGGACCTAATGTATCATATTTTTTGGGATGCGTCCCCGGGCCGAGGCCCAATTTGTCAGTGGTATTGGGATGCGTCCCAGGGTCGAGGCCCCCGTTGTCGGTTGCAGGTATTTGGATGCGTCCCAGGATCGAGGTCCACTGCATCATCAGCTCAGCTCGAAGCAGCAGGTAAGTCAGGTGGCAGCTGGCGAGCCAGGTAAGTAAAAATGCATTGCACAAACTTTGATAGGATTGTCACTGGCACACACTGAACAAATCCCATCAAAGTGGGGGCCACTGTAGGCACTGCATTTTTGCATGGTAAGTCCCGATGATGGTATCTTGTACGGAGGCAGTCTCTTTTATGTCGCGGGAGTCGCGGGAAGCGGATGCCGGAAGGGCAAAGTCAGGAATTGACATTTTGATGGATTTAATTCGCTCGTTTTGCTTAGGGTTTGTTCGCCGTATTTTCGTTTCAAAATCATCCTCCGCCCGAAACCTTATCCTCACTCTTTTTTTAACGTATCATCTCTCCCTAACTTTCCATGCTTGTGACCTTTCAACTTCCATGCAAACATAAAAGCCACCAACCAATTAAATAAATTCAAACTAAATCAAACCATTAAAAAAATACAAACCAATTAAATAACAACTTTAACAAAAATAAACAAATAATTAAAACATAAAACAAATCAAACAAAAATACAATAACAAACTCAAAATGCACCATGCCCCACGTGGAACCAAGCATCACATGCCTCCATTTCCCTTGCAACCTTTCATTCACAAAACTAAAAAAAATCATGTGCCCCGCACTCCTTGCCACTTTTCAATTAAACAAACCACACCAAGCCAAAACCCACCACAAACAATTCCATTTCCCTCCATCACGTGAATGTGCCCCTCCAAAACAAGAATCATCATCCATTTGTCAAACAAATGCCCCACGTAAACCTTATCACCATCGTTTGATTTCTTGTTTTTTTTCCCCCACACAAACCCTTCAATCATGCGTGAATCACCCAATCCATCACCGTTTGTTCTCTTGTTTTTCCCCCAATTGAACCCTTCAATCACGCATGATCAACGGCACTATCCTCTTGATCATCTTCTCCATCATTCCACGGCTCCATCTAAAAAAAAAAAACTCATCATCATCTCTGATCATCTTCACGCCATGGACACCACTTCACTGCACTTCATGATTCGGCCATGACACACCACATTATCAACGAACACAGCCCCCACACGTCCTTCACTATCAAACACCCACTGATCTTCACGCATGACCAAACAGCCCTTGGCCATTAATATCTCTTATTCGGCCTTCATCACAGCACTTGGATCATCATCACTCAAATCATCAGCATCTTCACGTATCTCCCTATCTTCACGCCTTCACAGAACCCATACACATAGCCCAGCTCACGTCCACAGCTAGCCACACAACCTACTGCCTCACATCAGCCCCTGGGATCATCTCGATAATAGCCTCCATCCAGCCCCTAAACTCACGCACAAAGCATCTTGAATTCAGCTCTCTCACGCTAACACGCACAAAGGCCCCTCCACCGAACTGAAACACTCACGTCCAACCCTCAACAACGCCACCAGACCTTCAGCCGTGAACCCCCTGAACAGACCATTCAAAAGCCACCTAACCTGCAGCCTCTGTCAATGCCAAAAATCCTTTTCATCAGCCCTTACGTATCGATGCCCATTCAGCAAGCCTTCAAAAGCCAAGAAACCCTCACGCACTGCAGCTCAACGCACTGCACACAAGCACCCCCCTAAACAGCGAACGAACTACCCCATGCATGCGTGAAGTTGAGACAGGAAATGGGCAGTTTGCGTGAAGGGTTGATGGATAAAGGAGCGGCAGTGTGAGATAGTCTTTGTTGTTGTGAGAACATGCTTGTTACGTGTCCATGGGGGAGTTGTTACGTGAGGGTAATATTGTGAATAGGTGG
This sequence comes from Zanthoxylum bungeanum, assembly GCA_019454045.1. Classification (NCBI taxonomy): domain Eukaryota; kingdom Viridiplantae; phylum Streptophyta; class Magnoliopsida; order Sapindales; family Rutaceae; genus Zanthoxylum; species Zanthoxylum bungeanum. The sequence goes on from SKCR01023537.1 coordinate 10,679, forward strand.
TTATTGTGTGTAGGGGGCAATGTATGTTTACGTGAAGTGTGTGTGCATGGCCTGAGTGTGGCTGCAGTGCGTGGCTACGTGTGTGCAATTCGTGAGCAGTGTGCGTTGAAGATGATGAAGGAGGGCTTGAGTGGGGCTGCTACGTGGGTAGAACCGAGAGGCCATTAGGGTTTACTTATTTGATTCCACCAAGAGATGATAGAGAAGAGTGATGAGAGTTAGCTTCAGTTAGGGCTCCCTTTTTTTTTGTTGAGAGATGAGAGTGCCGAGAGATGTGAGGGCAGTTAGGGAGTGGTTAGTGCATGAATGCTAAGTGGGTTTGAAGGGTTTATGTATTTGCCGAGAGTTAGAAGGAGTGAATAAAAGGTTAGACCTGACGAACATCGCGTGAAAACCAGTGAGAAAAATACCCCCTCTCAGTCCCCAAAACTGCACCCTAAGCCGCACCTTCATCGCATCAAAAACCGACCTTAAACCGTACCAAAAACCCGCAAGACAGTGCCTACAAATCGTCCCAAACAATGACCAGAAAATATCTTGAAAACAGAGGAAATATAAAAAAATGGCGAGCAGAAACATCGAGCGAATCCGTTGAAAACAGAGAAAACAGTGAAAACAGTAAAAACAGCCGACCCGTCGAAAACGGATGAAACAACGAAAATAGCGAACCCGAGAAAACAGCGGAAATTGCGAACAGTGAAAACAGCAGAAATAGTGGATCAGCGAGAACAGTGGAACGATACCCCTTTCGGCACCGTGAAACGCACTCCCGGAAAGTGACTAAAAAGGTAAGACCTGAGAGCACCCTTTGTTATATTCTATTTTGTTGTTCCGGACACGGCGTACTCGGTTGACGTGGAATACGTCCAACCGAGTATGCGAGGTCCTACATTGAAAACGGCCAAATTCCTTAGCCACATGTTTATTTTTGCATGTATTAATTTAATGTATCCATGAGATTGTATTATGTGTATTCTGGATGAACGGAATATGTGTTTTCTCTTGCGGTATATCGGATGGAAACCCGGACGTAAATTCCGTAGCCGAATCTGAATGGACGGTATTGCGGTTTGCACTCGGGATACAATGTCACGTACCACTTGAGAGACACACATGTTTCGTTTCATCCAAATTTGTGTGCGAGCATGATTAGGTTATTAGTAAGTTATTTATTTCTTAAGCATGATTGGGTCGTTAGTACGTTATTTCATACATGTATGTTATAGTTATTTTCCTTCGTAATAGGAGTTTAATCTACGTTTACGCTTAGGTTGTTATTTAGTTTTCGTGTTTGATAATTCAGCATGTTCATTGTATGATATTGCATGTTTACTGTAATGAAAATTTACTTTCGAAGCATGTGTATATATGTATGTTGAGTAGACTTGGTTAAAATTGCACAAATCCATTCATTACAATTGACATAAGTAAGGGACCATTCCGAACCCAACGGTTTGAGGTCTTCCCTTGCGAGGGGTGAGTGCGGCCTTAAATCTTTGTCCCGGTTCACACCGGGTGGCGACTCCATTATTCTCCGGTTTAGTCCCCCGTGGGCTACTCCGTACTCCCAACCGGGCCTCGAGCCCGGAACATCATGCGTCGCCCAGCTTCTGTGTCCTACAGTCTGGCGACTCCACTGGGGATATAGAGAATCGGCTCCGAAATAATGTCTTATAATGTTTGTGATTTGTGTTTTAATTAATCATGACTATTGTGCTTATGCTTGTGTTTTGGACCGTTGTCATTTGGATTTAGTTGGACTCTTTGTTAAAAAAATATGAACTCGTTGTCATTTAAACTGGGGACAAGTTCATGTCCTTTTGACAATTAGGCCAAAATTTCTAAAATGCCGATGGGCCAGTTTGTGTCTGGGCCTTTTATCATTTGAAGTTATTTAGTCATGTTATCGCAAAAGTGTAAACCTGTTAGGCCTTTCAACTGGGACAAGTTTGCGCTGCGCAATAGTGTGATTGAATACTTTAAAATGATAATGGGCCAATTAGTGTAAATTCTTTTATGAGCTTGTTTATTTGCATTGCACACATGTCATGCATACATGCATCATGTTAACCCCTTGTGTCTTAAAAGCCACCATAGACTATCGTTGGGTTGGGAAAGAAGGAAAATTTGTCAAGGGATCATCAACCAGTATGAGTGAGTCAGTCAACGGGGAATCCCACCTAGATCGATTGGAAGCCAAGGTAGCTGAAATTGCTAAACAGTTGCAAGTTTTGACCAATGTTGTGACCAGTTTGACCGTGCCCCGTATAGCCAATAACAGAGACTTGTGCAACCAGGAAGAAATGACCATTGGGGAACCTTCAAAGATCAAGCCTACTCCCTCATAGATTGCCACTATCAGAAACAGACAATTCTCCAACTTGGGAAAATCCAGAGAAATTGGTGATGTGACCACTTGTGCTGACAACGACAAGCAAACCAGTGTATGAGACAGAAAGGATATTGGATGTGGAAGTCGATGACGGGAAGCCTTGGTATCATAATATTCAGAGGTATCTGGAACACAGAGAATTATCAGGAAAAAGTCAGCAGAAAAGACAGAAGATTGAGAAACAAGGCAGTGAGATTACTAGATTTGGGAGTTCACCGAGTTGGTCGACGTAAGCAGATTGAAGCTGCACTTTGCTGGGAATAAAGAAGTGAGCAGTCACTAAGGAAATTGGCGGAAGGCCTAACCCAACGGGATAGGGAATTCATCCATGCATACACGTAACTTGCATTCTTGTTTTGTGTGTTGTTTTTACAGATTTCAAAAAGAGAACCCGCAGGGGGCGCCAAAGACACATGGCGCCAACGAGCACATGAGGAGCCAAGCCATCACGAAAAGGGAGTATCTCTACTCTTGCATACGTACATGCACATACCTTTATTTTTTTGTCTTGTATTCGCAGGTTTAAAGGAGAAAAAAAGAAAAAGAAAGCGACAAAGATCAAAAGGTGACACAAGCACTGAGGATGACATTGAAGACACATTGACAGATGGATTTCGGTCATGTCTAGCTGAAGACGATGAATTTAGTGTTAACAGGGAGGCAACCCATACACTTTGTTGCAATGAAAGAAAGCGGCAAAGATCAAAAGGTGACACAGGCACTAAGGATGACATTGAAGACACATTGACAGATGGATTTCGGTCATGTCTAGCTGAAGACGATGAATTTAGTGCTAACAGGGAGGCAACCCATACACTTTGTTACGATTTCTATTTTCATGTTTTGTGTATACATGTCGTAGAATTTTTTATTTTGTGTGTTATTTTGGTAGGTAAAAACGAAGACAGCATTTTAAGACAGATGGAATGATGCTTGGCAATCACAAATATGTGAGCTAATTCATTAGTGGTGGCAGAGTAAAAGAAGAATTCATGAGACGCATACTAATGAACTTATGCCAAGCAAGAGGCGTATTGAGTACATAATTCCTTTGCTTTAATTATTGCTTTGATTTACCTTCTTTTGTTATTTTCTGTTATTTTCGTGGACAGGATCCACAACTTTTGACATTCTAGGACTTCTTTTGGCATTTTCTTTTATTTTCGTGGATGGAATCCATGACTTTTGACATTTCACGATTTCTTTTGTTGTTTTCGTAGACAGGATCCAATGACCTTTGACTTCTCGTGACCTCTTTTGTGGTTTAGCTAACCACCATTCGGTGAAAGGTGAAAGGTATTAGTAAAATTATTACTCATCCCTTTTTAAGTACTATAAATTCAGCTCAATATTTCTCTCCTCAACACATTCAAATATACATCCGAGTAAAAGAGAGAAAATGGAAGCCACTTCAAGAAGACGAGTTGAAACCATTTGTGTGTTTGTGCTGTGGTACCAGGTGGGTACTAAACCGCAATACATAGAGGCAACACAAGAATTGGGTCGAGTCATTGCTGAACGGAATATGCACTTGATATACGGTGGAGGCAATCTTGGACTGATGGGAATTGTTTCAAAGGCTGTACATGACGGAGGCAGTCCAGTTTTGGGAATCATCCCAAAACCTTTGGCGGAGGCGAATCTGATAGGACCATCAAACGGAGAAGAATTGCTCGTGCCGGGAATGTCAGAGCGACTGGTGGAAATGATTAACCGTGCAGATGCCTTTATTGCTCTACCAGGAGGCTTGGGCACGTTGGAGGAAATTTGTATAGTGCTATCTTGGGCGAACCTGAACATACACCAGAAACCTCTTGGATTGTTCAACGTTGATGGATTTTATGATTTTCTTTATGTGTTTCTTGAAGACAACCGAAGAAATGGGTTCGTTACAAAACCTGTGAACGAACTCCTTTTCACAGCCAGGACTGCCCAGAATTTAATTGACCAAATCTTGGCCTTTGAACCGCATGTGGACCCTATCATTTCCGAGATCAAATGGTCTGAGGATGATCGTGGTAAAAAGTGTAAACTGAATCTGGATCTTAACCTCTAGTCTTATGTTTTAGTATCTTGTTTATTTTGTGTTATTTAAATAATAAATAAAAATGAAAAAAAAAATTGAGTGAGAGAAGTCTTTGATAGTTAGACATATGTCTGGTGATGACATTGAATGCTGTAGGGGGAAACCCTAGAAACGATAAGTGCGAGACACGCTCTCTTCCGGTATCCTGAATGGATTGATCTCAGTTAGACTCACGAGCACTTGATTACAGAATCCTAGCAGTAGAAACCTGAGTAGTTATCGAGGTGACTAGTTGAAGAGATAATGTATTAGTGAATGACCGTTTGCCTGGGTGTCCACACTTGTTTACCGATGCTATGATATATGATATGGTTGGAAATAAAGAAAAAAAAAAGTCTCTGAGAAAAAAATAAAAAAGAAAAGAAAAATATAGACCACCTATAACCGATAAGCGTGAAGCTACCATTGGGCGAGTATTAGGACCACCATGAGGAGAAATGCTAAAGGGTAGGTGTGTCAGAAAAAGAAAAGAAAATAAAAGAAAAGAAAAAATAAAATTCAAAAAGAAAAGAAAGAGACAAAAGAAAAAAGATGAAAACCATATCATGTTGAGTATGCTGAAGTAATCACATAATGTGATTAAGACATCCAGGTTGGTTAGACCCACTGGTTCGATTCTCTGAAACGAAATCACCAAGTTGGCTTACTAAAGGACTAAGCTGCGAAAGAGCCTCAGCACACACACATTAAGAGTCTAGTTCAGATCACCCATTCAAACAATCGAAATTGAGTGTATCAAGTACTTTGAAGGTTCTTTGGTTTCGACACGAAGCATTCGTTGAGGACGAATATATGTTTAGCCATTAAGATTATCTCGAGGAGAGCAATATAGTATGTTGAAATAAATCATCCACGTCATTATCAGTCTTTTCCGGGTATGGTACTCTGCGGGTTGAGGCCCACATCACAATCGGTCTTTGATAAGTATGGCACTCTGGGGGCGAGGCCCACATCACTATCAGTCTTTACCGGGTATGGCACTCTGCGGGTTGAGGCCCACATCACTATCAGTCTTTAACCGGGTATGACACTCTGGGGGCGAGGCCCGCATCACTATCATTCTTTGCTGGGTATGGCACTCTAGGGGCGAGACCCACATCATTATCAGTCTTTGCCAGGTATGGCACTCTGCGGGCGAGGCCCACTTCATTATCAGTCTTTGCCGGGTATGACACTCTGCGGGTTGAGGCCCACATCACTATCAGTCTTTGCCGGGTATGACACTTTGGGGGGCAAGGCCCACATCTTTGTCAGAATCAGTTTTGCCGGGTATAGCACTCTGGGGGCGAGGCCCACATCTTTATCAGGATCAGTCCGGCCGGGTATGGCACTATGGGGGCGAGGCCCACATCTTTGTCAGAATCAGTTTTGCTGAGTGCGACACTTCGGGTACGGAGACACAGTATCAATTTTACCGGGTATGACACTCCAAGTATACAGTATCAGTTTTGACGGGTATGGTAATCCGAGAATGGAGCAGTTTGTGGAGGGTTTACGTGAAGGTCAGTTGGTCCAGGGGCTGTTGATGATCATTTGTTTATAGAGGATCAAGAGTTGGTTCAAGTTGATCCTCTCGGCAGTGGGTTGTCTTTTAAGGCTTGGTTCTTGGTTAGAGTGGCGAGCTGATGGTGTTTATGGTGACAGTTCGGGAATGGACTTCATCACACCATATCACAGTAACACTCCGGGAATGGAGATCGGTTCGAGAATGGACCACAACACGGTGATAGTTCGAGAATGGACTTCGCCACATTACAGCACGGTGACGGTTCGGGAATGGACCTCATCACATCATATCACAACAGCACTCCGGGAATGAAGATCGGTTCGAGAATGGACCACAACATGGTGACAGTTCGGGAATGGACTTCATCACATCACATCACAATAACACTCCGGGAATGGAGATCGGTTCGGGAATGGACCACAGCACGGTGACAGTTCGGGAATGGGCTTCGCCACATCACAGCATGGTGACGGTTCAGGAGCTGGGCGACGCGATGCCGTCCCGGACTCGGGGCCCGGTTGGGAGTACGGAGTAGCCCGCAGGGGACTAAACCGGAGAATAATGGAGTCGCCACCCTGTGTGAACCGGGAAAATAATTTAAGGCCGCACTCACCCCTCGCAAGGGAAGACCTCAAACCGTTGGGTTCGGAATGGTCTCTTACTCATGTCACTTGTAATGAATGGATTTGTGCAATTTTAATCAAGTCTACTCAACATACATATTGGCCCAAAATAATTAACCTAGTCTAATTTGTATTCATAAAGATAAATCATATATCTAAGTTTGCATGCTTCGAAAGTAAGTTTTCATAACATAAATCATTAAAGTAACATATACAAAAATAAACATGTGGGCCAGAAACTCGGCCATTTTTAATGTAGGACTTCGCATACCCGATTAGACGTATTCGACGTCAACCGAGTACGCTGCGGCATAAGCAATCCTCGCCATCACCATGATCATCTCTCGGCTCCAAGGGACTGCCATTAACGCCAAACACTGCTCACTGCCTTCATCACTTTCATGATCAATCATCATCATCAACGAACATAGCCCCCATACATCCTTCATCAACACGTCCCTGGCCATTTTAGCAATCCATTTCCCACACTACTTCACAGCCCACAAATCAAGCAGCCAAGCCACGCCCTGCACCTTAGCCAATTCACGTAGAAACTCATCCAGCAGCACACGCCCAAAACTTCACAGCTCCTTCACCATTAGCCTCTCCTTCATTCACGCACCACACTGGCAACACATACATCAACAAACGCAGAGCCCCTCACGTTGCCTCAGCTTCACGCACCTTAACCACCTTCAACACACACGCATCAAAGAAACCCTAATACGCCCAGCCCCTCATCATCCTTCACATAAACCGAACCCTAAGTTAGCCATCTCTCTCTCGGCAAACCCACTGCTTGAACACACACCAGCCAACTCACCAACAAGGGACATTCTCGGCAACCACAAACGAAACTGACTGCTCACAAGAAAGCAAATAAACCCTAACACAAAAGCACAGCCAGTCCACGTATCAAAAGCCCTCACTGATCACGTTAAACCTCAGCAACACAGCCCCTTCATCGTGCGTAATCTTCACACCATAAACAACACACTCACGGCTCCCATTGAGCAAACGTGCAGACGCCTAACAAACAAATCAAGTCACCTCACTCAGCCGGCCACAGATACACACGTAAAACTCACTCTCTCTCTCAGCAAAACTATGGACACAGCCCCTGGATCCTCATGATCATCTCTTGGATCACCAACTGAACTGAACTTCATGGCACCCTTCACCTCTCTTCATCATGATCAACGCCCCTAAACCCAAACAACCCTTCTACGTAATCTACTCCCTCATCTCTTCAGCAACTCTCGGCCTGAACCATTTCCTTCACTCGGATTCATCTCCTTTAACGCACAGCAAACTGAACCTCCATCGAACCTTCTCCCTTCTCGGCTGAGATCAAAAACAAGCCTTCGACATCCACTTCTCTGCATCAAACAAACTCAGCAGCTCTCGGCACCATCAATCTTCAAACAAGATCAACAGCCCCTGCAGTACCGAGAACCCTAGCCACTGTCTTCAAACCAAGCAACTCCACGAACCACTTGATCCAGCAACACATCTTCATCTTCTCGGCAGAACTGATCAGCTCGGCACATCATGCAACCACTGCCGAGCACCGCATGCAGCAGCCACGTGAACCTCATCTCTTCCTTCATTAACAGCAACCATCACTAAACTTAGTACATCACCATCCCTCACTGGACTCATCATTTGGAACCTCTCGGCAGCCCTCTCTCTCACTGAACCCTCGACTATTCTCAACTAAACCTCAATCATCATCAACTTGGCTCCCTGGATCTTGATCATCCCACGACATCAAAACTGTTCATCATCTTCTTCTCGGCTTCAAGGAGATCAAACAGACCAGTGCATCCACTCTCGGTAAAAACACCAACCGAGCACCTCACCTTCACGCACAAAGTGAACAACCCCTCCCCTTTGCCGAGCATTTAACCGTGAACCAGCCACTGAACCAACATCAAACCTAACAAGCCCCTGGAACCACTCGGGCAGACCACGGCACTCATCTTTCCCTTCAACGAGTACTCCATAACACCAAACTGTCAAGCCTCATTACCGAGACCACTATAACTGCCCAAACCAGCCCCAAAATTGCACCCAAAACAGCATCGAAACGGAGCGGAAATAACTAGTGAAACAGCGAAATAGCGAAGGAATTGTCAAAACAGCGAACCGGCGTAATTGCGGTATCTTAGCCTTTCCGATGGCCGTATAACGCATCTCCGAAAAGCGACAAAAAAGGTTAGACCTGAGGGTTTATAATACTGAATTTACTCACATAAAATAACGATTTAAAAAATGTATTTTATGGTATTTTAGCATGAGTAGTTAGTTTAGCATGTTGTTGGAATTTATTTACATAAAATAATGACTTAGGAAATGTGTTTAATTTGAATAGTTATTTTAGAATTTTATTTGGAATTTGTTCACATGAAATAATGAATTAGTGTATGATATGATTTTGGGTGAATGGAATATGTGTTCTTTCTTGTGGTATATTGGATGGAAACCCGGACATAAATTCCATAGCCGAAGCCGAATGGACGGTATTATGGTTTGCACTCGGGATACAATGCCCCGTACCACTTGAAGGATTCATGTATTCTATTTCATCCAACTTGTATTTGAGCATGATTAGGCTATTAGAATGTTGTTTTATTTCAAGCATGTTTTAGTTATTTACCTTTTGTATGAGGAATTTAAGTTTAGGTATGTTTAAATTATTATGTGTGTAGCATGTTTGATGTGTGATGCCGAATGTTTGACGTTATGAAAAGTTTACTGTTGAAGCATGCAAACCTAGAATTTAGACTACTTTGACCAACATGTATGTTGAGTAGACTTGGTTAATATTGTACAAATCCATTCATTACAAACGACATAAGTAAGGGACCATTCCGAACCCAACGGTTTGAGGTCTTCCCTTGCGAGGGGTGAGTGCGGCCTTAAATCATTTTCCCGGTTCACACCGGGTGGCGACTCCATTATTCTCCGGTTTAGTCCCCCGTGGGCTAATCCGTACTCCCAACTAGGCCCTAAGTCTAGAACAGCATGCGTCGCCCAGCTCCTGTGTTCTACAGTCTGGCGACTCCACTGGGGATAGAGAATCGGCTCCGAAATAATATCTTGTAATGTTTGGATTTGTGTTTTAATTAATCATGACTACTGTGTTTATGCTTGTGTTTTGGACCGTTGTCATTTGGATTTAGTTGGACTCTTTGTCAAAAGATGTGAACTCGTTGGGCCATTTAAACCGGGACAAGTTCATGTCCTTTTGACAATTAGGCAAAAATTTCTAAAATGTCGATGGGCAAGTTTGAGTTTGTGCCTTTTATCATTTGAAGTTATTTAGTTATATTATCGCAAAATGTGAACTTGTTAGGCCTTTTCAACTGGGGCAAGTTTGCACTGCGCAATAGTGTGATTAAATACTTTAAAATGATAACGGGCCAATTAGTGTAAATATTTTATGAGCTTGTTTATTTGTATTGCACACATGTCATGCATACATGCATCATGTTAACCCTTTGTGTCTTAAAAGTCATCATAGACTCCTGTTGGGTTGGGAAGTAAGAAAGGTTTGTCAAGGGATCATCAACCAGTATGAGTGAGTCAGTCAACGGGGAATCCCACCTAGATCGATTGGAAGCAATGAAGCTGAAATGTGCTAAACAGTTGCAAGTTTTGACCAATGTTGTGACCAGCTTCATCGTGCCCCGTATAGCCAAAACAGAGACTTGTGCAACCAGGACGAAAGGACCATTGGGGAACCTTCAAGGATCAAGCCTACTCCCTTATAGATTGCCCCTATCAGAAACAGACAATTCTCCAACTTGGGAAAATCCAGAGAAATTGGTGATGTGACCACTTGTGCTGACAACGACAAGCAAACCAGTGTATGAGACAGAAATGATATTAGATGTGGAAGTCGATGACGGGAAGCTTTGGTATCATAATATTCAGAGGTATCTGGAACACAGAGAATTCTCAGAAAAAAGTCAGCAGAAAAGACAGAAGATTGAGAAACAAGGCATTGAGATTACCAGATTTGGGAGTTCACCGAGTTGGTCAACGTAAGCAGATTGAAGTGCACTTTACTGGAATAAAGAAGTGAGCAGTCACTAAGGAAATTGGCGGAAGGCCTAACCCAACGGGATAGGGAATTCATCCATGCATACACGTAACTTGCATTCTTGTTTTGTGTGTTTTTTTTACAGATTTCAAAAAGAGAACCCACAGGGGGCGGCCAAAGACACATGGCGCCACCGAGCACATGAGGAGCCAAGCCATCACAAAAAGGGAGTATCTCTACTCTTGCATACGTACATGCACATGCCTTTATTTTTTTGTTTTGTATTTGCAGGTTTAAAGAAAAAAAAAAGAAAGAAGAGAAAGGAGCCAAAATTAAAAAGCGGCAAAAGCACTAAAGACGGCGATGAAGGGACCTTGACGGAAGGATTTCGGTCATGTCTGGCTGAAGACGATGAATTTAGCGCTAACAGGGAGGCAACCAGTGCACTTTCATGCGATTTCTGTTTTCATGTTTTGTGTATACATGTTGTTGAGTTTTTAATTTTGTGTGTTATTTTTGTAGGCAAAAGCAAAGGCGGAGCATGTTAAGACAGAGGGAATGGTGTTTGGGCAATCACAAGAATGAGAGCTAATTCATTAGTGGTGGCAGAGTAAGGAAAGAATTCATGAGACGCACCTTAATGAATTTATACCAAGCGAGCAACGTATTGAGTACACAATTCCTTTACCTTAATTATTGCTTTGGCTTTGTTATTTTCTGTTATTTTCGTAAGTATGATCCAGACTTTTTGACCTTTCGTGACTTGTTTTGGAATTTTTGTAGACAGAATCTATAACTTTTTGGACCTTTCATGACATGTTGAGGTGGAAGGGATCCACAACTTTTTGACATTTTAGGACTTCTTTTGGTATTTTCTGTTATTTTCATGGAAAGAATCCACGGCTTTTTGACATATCACGATCTCCTTTGTTATTTTCTGTTATTTTCGTGGAACGAATCCACAACTTTTTGACATCTCACGATTTCTCTCGTTGTTTTCGCAGACAGGATCCAGTAACCTTTTTGACTTATGACGACTCCTTTTGTGGTTTAGCTAACCATCGTTATTGCAATTATTGTTCACCTCTTTTGCAGGTCCTATAAATTCAGCTCGACATTGCTCTCCTCAACACGATCAGACATATATCCAAAGTAAAATAGAAAAAAAATGGAAGCAACCTCACAGCAACGATTCAAGAAAATTTGTGTCTTCTGTGGATCTAACCCTGGTAACAGACCTGAATTCTTGGAAACTGCTAGAGAATTGGGACATGTGATGGCCGCTAAAAATATGAATTTAATTTACGGAGGTGGAAGTATGAGGATGATGGGAGAAATCTCAAAAGCTGTTCAGAAAGGTGGCGGTCACGTCTTGGGAATCATCCCAAGACCTTTGGCAGACGAAAGGTTAATCGGGCCGACAAATGGAGACGAGCGTATTGTGTCAGGTATGTCTGAACAAATTCATGAAATGATTAATACTGCAGATGCGTTCATTGCATTACCAGGTGGACTTGGTACATTCGAAGAGATATTCACAGTGACGTCATGGGCACACCTGAACGTTCACCGGAAGCCCATTGGGATACTCAATGTTGAGCATTTCTTCGATTTTCTGTTTGTATTTCTCGCGGAAGCCAAGAGACATGAGTTTGTCACCAAATCTGTGGAAGATATTTTCCTGACTGCGACAAAGGCCCTGAGTTTGGGGATGCGTCCCCGGATCGAGGCCCATTTTGTCAGCGGTATTGGGATGCGTCCCAGGATCGAGGCCCCCGTTATCAGTTGCAGCTATTGGGATGCGTATTAGTATCGAGGTCCACTGTAGCATCAGATCAATTCAACACAACAGGCAAACCAGGTGGCAGATGGCAAGCCAGGTAAGTTAAAATGCATTGCACGAACTTTGATAGGATTGTCATTGTCACACACTGAACAAGTCCCATCAAAGTGGGGGCGACTGTAGGCATTGCATTTTTGCATACCAGCCCGATGATGAGCCTCGTACGGAGACACCACCTTTTAAGTCGCGGGAGTCGCAGGGGGGAAACAGACGACGGAAGGGAAAAGTCAGGAATTGACGTTTTGATGGATTTAATTCACTCGTTTTGCTTCGGGTTTTGTCTTCGCATTTCCATTTCAAAATTATCCTTCGCTCGGAACCTTATCCTCGCTCTTTCTCACACCTATTCTCTCTCTCTAACTTTCCATGCTTGTGACCCTTCAACTTCCATGCAACAATAAAAATCACTCACCCACCACTCAAACCCAAATTCGGCCACCCACTTTCTTTTATTCTTTCCACCAATTTGTCAACAACACATGCAACCCGTTGTCTCTTTCACACAAACTTCCTGCTACCTTTCTTTCTTTTTGTTTATTTATTCTCTCAAAACAATACCAAAAACAAATAAGCCAATGCATCATGCCCCCACTTTTGCCACTCTTCACATGCCCACGTGAAACCAATTCCCTTGCCACCTTTCTTCTTTTTTTTATTATTCTTTCTCCAATAAGCCAAACCATCTCCTCTCTTTTCTTTCATTCACGTGAATGCCCCTATTCTTGCCTCCAATTGTCAACAAATCTTCAATCATCACCCTCCTTGGTTCCCTTCAATCACGGCCTCTCTCTCTCCCAATAAAACATAAAGAATCCACTCACGAAGCCACAGGGACACACGCACAAGGACGTTCATCAGCCCAAATTACCAGCAGTTCATGCCCACCTTCACGTTGAAAACAACCCCTCCATACACGCCTACAACACCCATCCTTCACGCCATTTAACCACCAACTCCTCCACTTCACTGAGGACTTCCCCCTCATGGGAGCAAGCCATTATCCACGCAAATACCCCTGAAGTTAGCCCTCTTGTTCACGCCAAAACCCCCCTTGTTGCAGCCCATTTCACGCCCAAAACACTGCCTCAAACTGCCACCCTCTTTCCACGCCAAACAGCTACTGGAACCAGCCCCGATACGCACCAAAGCCCCTCCATTTAGCCCCTCTAATAGCCCCTGCAGGTCACGCCCATAACTGCCAGTGAATAAGCCCTTTATCACGCCCACACAGCCCTTCAAACTGCCACCCCTTCACTCCCCTTTGTCCCACATTCACTAGGAAACAAGCTCCCCTTCAAACAACACCCTTCACGCACAAAACCAAGCCATAAACCCTTACCCCTTTTGTCCCACATCGATTAGGAAACTGCCCTCCATTATGCTTCCCTTGTTCACGCCTAAAACAAACAACAAACCCAATTGACCACCTAGCACACCTCACTGCAAGCCTCTGATTCACGTCTGAAGACCTCAAACCAGCCCCTCAAGTTGACGCTAAAAGTCCCCTGGATCAGCCACTGATTCTCACGCCATTCTCCTTTCAGCAACTCATCTGCTCACGTCCCTCATCAACAGCCCACCTTCAATGACACCCGGAAACTTGCCCTTCATCACGCCTCTCTCGGCATCACTCCACCCACTGACCTTCACATAACATCATCATCTATCATCAACCACTCGTGAATCATCATCAATGGGCTTCCCCTTCACCAGCTGATCACTCGGCATACAGGGGCTGACCATAATCGAACCTTCATCTTCTCGGCATCTTCAGGCAGAGCTCATCGTTCATCAACACTCTCGGTCCTCAACACCCTTCTCGGCCCAGACCCTTCTTCATCAACTCTTCATCACCTGGGGGAAGCATCATCAAGGACATCAAGGATCATCAACGCCCCTCACTGCACTGCCGAGCTCACCACCAACATCCATGATCCTCCAATGCCGAGACATCCTCAGCCATCAACCCTAGCCACTGCACTGCCGAGGAGCCCCACACCCCTTCACGGCCTGAAACAGCAACTGGACACACCTTCCACGCACCTCAACCAGCCCACGCCATAAGCATCACCTCTCGGCCACCTTCACTGCAGAGAGAACCATTTTGGATCATCATGTGAACACAAAAACTGCCCTAACCGAGAACCCTAGCCCTGCACAACATCATCACACACCAAACTGCCATGCACTACTGCACTGTCGAGCTCCCCACGTGTATGAAACCAGCCCCTACAACAACCCCCATGCACGCCACTGCCGTGAAGAACCGAGACCAACAACCCTCATGAAACCCCATAAAACTGCACTGCCGAGACACCCTAGCCGCTGACCGTGAAGAACCCTTGTAAACCCTAGCCAAAACCGAAGCCTAAACAACCCAAAAACCGAGACAGAAATGACTCAAAAATAATCCAAGAGAGAGAATGAGAATTTGAGTTAAAAAACAGAGAGAAAAACATAAGAAAAACAGCGAGTGGAAACCTCGAGTGAATCAGAGAAAACAACGAGCGGAAACCGCGAGTGAAAACAGCGAAAATAGTAAAAACAACGGACCCGTCGAAAACGGACGAAACAGCGAAAACAGTGAACCTGAGAAAATAGTGAAAAGAGAGAACAGTGGAAACAGCGAAAACAGTGGATCAGTGAAAACAGTGGAACGATAACCCTTCCGGCACCGTGAAACGCACTCCCGGAAAGCAACTAAAAAGGTAAGACCTGAGGGCACCCTTTGTTATATTTTATTTCGTTGTTCCGGACACGGCGTGCTCGGTTGACGTAGAATACGTCCAACCGGGCATGCGAAGTCCTACATTAAGAACGGCCGAGTTCCTTGGCCACATGTTTATTTTGCATGTATTTATGAGTTATGTATTTACTGTTATGAGAATATTACTTTTGAAGCATGCAAACTTAGATTTAGAGTAGTTTACCAATGTATGTCTTGTAGACTTGGTAATATTACACAAATTCATCCATTACAATTGACATAAGTAAGGGACCATTCCGAACCCAACGGTTTGAGGTCTTCCCTTGCGAAGGCTAAGTGCGGCCTTAAATCATTTTCCCGGTTCACACCGGGTGGCGACTCCATTATTCTCGGTTTAGTCCCCCGTGGGCTACTCCGTACTCTCAACCAGGCCACGAGCCTGGAATAGCATGAGTCGCCCAGTTTCTGTGACATGCAAACATCTCTTAAATCCATGTGAATTAACCCTAAAACTGATCCAAAAATTACCCAAAAGAGAGAATAAAAATTGGATTTAAAAACAGAGAGAATTTGAGTTAAAAACATCGAAAATAGCGGAAACAGTGAACCCGTTGAAAAACAGAGTAAACAACGGAAACAATGAACTGTGAAAAAAGCGAAAACAGCGGAGCCGTTGAAAACGGACAAAATAGTGAAAACACCAAACCCGGACAAAACGACAAAAACAGCGGATCAGTGAGAATAGTGGAATGATACCCCTTCCGGCACCGTGAAACGCTCTCCCGGAAAGCGACTAAAAAGGTAAGACCTGAGGGCACCATTTGTTATATTTTATTTTGTTGTTCCGGACACGGCGTACTCGGTTGACGTGGAATACGTCCAACCGGGTATGCGAGGTCCTACATTGAAAATAGTCGAGTTCCTGGGCCACATGTTTATTTTATGTTATGAGAATTTACTTTCGAAGCATACAAACTAAGATATAGGATTTATCTTTATAAATTCAAATTAGACTAGGTTATTTTGGCCAATATGTATTGAGTAGACTTGGTTAAAATTGCACAAATCCATTCATTACAAGTGACATAAGTAAGGGACCATTCCGAACCCAACAGTTTGAGGTCTTCCCTTGAGAGGGGTGAGTGCGGCCTTAAATCATTTTCCCGGTTCACATCGGGTGGCGACTCCATTAATCTCCGATTTAGTCCCCCGCGGGCTACTCCGTACTCCCAACCGGGCCCCGAGTCCGGGATGGCATCGCGTCACCCAGCTCCTGTGTCCTATAGGCCTCAACCCGCAGAGTGCCATACCCGGCAAAGACTGATAATGATGTGGGCCTCGCCCCCAGAGTGCCATACCCGGCAAAGTCTGATAGCAATGTAGGCCTCAACCCTCAGAGTGCCATACCCGGAAAAGTCTGATAATGATGTGGGGCCTCACCCAAAAGCTGATATGGGCCTTGTTCCCAAGCTGACATGATATTCTATTTCACACATTGTATTACCTCTCACGGATAATCTTGATAGCTAGACATATTTTCGTCCTCAACAAATGCTTCGTGTCAAAACCGATGAATCTTCAAAGTACTCAATATACTCAAATCCAATCATCTGAATGGGTGATCTGAGTTAGACTCCTCGTGTGTGTGTGTCAGGGCTCTTTCGCAGCTTAGTCCTTAAGTAAGCCAACTTGGTGATTTCGTTTCAGAGAATCGAACCAGTGGGTCTAACCAACCTGGATGTCTTAATCACATTCTGTGATTACTTCAGCATACTCAACATGATATTGTTTTCATTTTTTCTTTTGTCTCTTTCTGTGCGACGCGAATGCTGTTCCGGGCTCGCGGCCCGGTTGGGAGTACGGAGAGTAGCCCACGGGGGACTAAACCGGAGAATAATGGAGTCGCCACCCGGGTGAGCCGGGAAAATGATTTAAGGCCGCACTCACCCCTTGCAAGGGAAGACCTCAAACCGTTGGGTTCGGAATAGTCTCTTACTTATGTCACTTGTAATTAATGGATTTGTGCAATTTTAACCAAGTCTACTCAACATACATATTGGCCAAAATAACCTAGTCTAATTTGCATTTATAAAGATAAATCCTATATCTTAGTTTGTATGCTTCGAAAGTAAATTCTCATAACATAAAATAAACATGTGGCCCAGGAACTCGACCATTTTCAATGTAGGACCTCGCATACCCGGTTGGACGTATTCCACGTCAACCGAGTACGCCGTGTCCGGAACAACAAAATAAAATATAACAAAGGGTGTGCCTCAGGTCTTACCTTTTTAGTCGCTTTCCGGGAGTGCGTTTCACGGTGCCGGAAGGGTTATCGTTCCACTGTTTTCACCGATCTACTATTTCTGCTATTTTCACTATTCGCTATTTCCGTTATTTTCTGTATTTTCTCACTGTTTTAACTCGCCGTTTTCTCTGTTTCATTCACTGTTTTTGAGGGCTGTATGCATGGGGCTTTATCACACGTGCATGAGGCTGCATGGGCTGTGAAGAGGCAAGTCTTGGCGTTACTTGGTCTCGGGCAAGTCTTGGCGTTACTTGGTCTAGGCTGGCAGTGAGTGGGCAATTTCCCCTCATCCACGTGAATCAAGCTCCCACTTGCCACCTTTCTTCACAAAATCAACAACAAAACAAATTCCCCTCATCAATTGTCTTCCCCTCACGTGAAGCCTTCCTCCAAATTCCACAAAGCCTTCCATCACCACCGAAAGCTCATCAAATCATGCCCATTCTTCTCCCTTTAATCACGGTTCATCACCTCCCTTCATGGTCCACACGGCATCACTCATCATCATCTCTGATCATCATTCACGCCACTCTTGATCACCAAAAAAAGAGCATCATCAATGGAACCTCTTGGCCGAGCCATCTTCATCATCAACAACCATCAGCCCTCAATGATTTAGCACACATCCGAGACATATAAGCCCTCACGCCATTAATATCCACGACAACCAGCATCAGGGGGCCATTGATCATCATCCACCCCCTTCACAGCCTCATCACTCTCACGTCTGAGGCATAAGCAATCCTCGACATCACCATGATTATCTCTCGGCTCCAGAAGACTGCCATTAACGCCAAACACTGCTCAATGCCTTCATCACCTTCATGATCAATCATCATCATCAACAAACATAGCCCCCATAAATGATGATCAGAGATGATGATGAGTGATGCCGTGTGGACCATGAAAGGAGGTGATGAACCATGATCAAAGGGAGAAGAATGGGCATGATTTGATGAGCTTTCGGTGGTGATGGAAGGCTTTGTTGAATTTGGAGGAAGACTTCACGTGAGGGGAAGACAATTGATGAGGGGAATTTGTTTTGTTGTTGATTTTGTGAAGAAAGGTGGCAAGTGGGAGCTTGATTCACGTGGATGAGGGGAAATTGTTTGTGGAGTATGGTGTGTGTTTTGATTATTTTATTATTTGTTGGTGTTGTTGTTTAATTTGTTTGTTTGTGAAAGGAGTATGTTGATGTTAAAATTGGTTTGTATTTTATTATTTTTTTATTTAAGTTATTATTTAATTGGTTGGTGAATTTTATTTTTGCATGGAAGTTGAAGGGTCACAAACATGAAAAATTAGAGAGAGATAAGGTGTGAGAAAGAGCGAGGATAAAGGTTCCGAGCGAAGGATAATTTTGAAAAGAAAAGGCGACGACGAACCCGAAGCAAAACGAGCGAATAAAATCCATCCAAAAAATCAATTCTTGACTTTGCCCTTCTGGCATCCGCTTCCCGCGACTCCCGCGACATAAAAGAGACTGCCTCCGTACAAGGTACCATCATCGGGACTTACCATGCAAAAATGCAGTGCCTACAATGTTATCCAATAAAACTTGATTATCTTAGTTGATAATTATAATATCGAATATTATCTTTTTATCAAAATTAATCGGCTACCCAATTGTTCAACGAGTACACTTCATATTCGGACTCTCTAAGTTCAGACACGTTCGTCATATAAGCCTAGCTAATATGTATGTAATTCGGTCACATCCGAATTTGGGAAGAACACGATCGATCTTTCTGAACTATACAAGTCGATGTCATCACATATGTTTAACAATCCCTCCATCGTAGGCTATCCGAGTTATGCTTATGAAACATAGAATACACCGTCAAGTTTCCAATGCGCACATCTCATGTCGATGTCCACGATTCTTTACAAATGATACGATCCACTCTATGTGATCTGCTTTGGCCAAAGTCTTTAAGAATCATGACTTACTCACATAGATACCTAAACCTCTTATGGTACACATATGGGCCGACAGATCTTATCTTGATTCGCACTTGATTAACGAGTGCATCGGTCTACACCCAACAAACTTCTATTTGTTAGACCATGAAAGGTTTCTGACATACATGGCATCAAAGTGTGGAGGATTTCACACAAAATCAATAATATCTGTATGGGCCAAATTTGGTCCAGAGGCAATTTTGTCCTTTTACTCTGAGCCTGAGCTTCTACTTCAAAAGGAAGCCCCGATGTTTAAAGTGTATAGAGGGCCAGAAATTCACAAGCACAGGCCCAATGAGATACCACGTGCACAAAGCATAATCGGGTCTCACCATACTCCAGTTCATATATAGCCCAGGCTCATAAATGCTATTTACAACCCATCCGTTCCAGTCTACAACGCAGTAATAGCTCCTCATGAACTCAGCTGTTACGATAATCCAACGGACGATTAATCAAAGGCAATAAAGGCACACGTTACAAGAGCATGTATAAAGAGAGAAGCTTGTTCACGGGGATGGGTCTTCTAGCTCTCCTACCCCTTGCTATGGGACATCCTCAAGCTCACCACACCTCCAATTGACCGCCCTCAAGGCACCTTACAAAGTTCAAGGTAGTATTCAACCTTCGACTTCCCACCTTCAAACTCCTTAGTACATTCACTGACTTGAGCGTCGGAGTGCCCCCGGCACCCACCACACCGGTGGGCAGTATTCCCGCTCATTCTACATCTTTGTTTTGCAGGATCGCCGGTGCCCCATCCTCACGAAATCTCAATTGTAGGCCTCGAGCGAAAACCAGCGTCTACAATATCCTATAGTCAAAAGATCACATATGCTACTCGACTCGATAAGATTCTTATTGGTGGTGGTATGTAGTTCCAACTATTAGGAATCACATGTGAGTCATTCAGTATTCGGTCCAACTAATACCCACACGTCTATACGAGCTTCCAAAGCTCATGGTACATTAGGTTAAACCATTGGAACTCCAATTCCAATATAAGACATGTGCTAGTCTTCTAGGTTATTGAAATTCGACTGTATTCTAAACCAATGATTATGAATATACACACACACACACACACTTTAAGAATAATTTATAATAGTAATATTTATCCCAATATCGGACCACCTAGTGTCCAATATTATTACATGACTATTCTAAGGTCGATGTCATTTTTAGCATATTTATACATAAATCTAATATGCATAATGACAATAACATTAATAAGGTTTGAAATGAAAATATAGTTATTTTATTATTAAATAATAAAATATAATAAACTATACATTATTCGGATTGACGCTCCAAACACCAACTCTAATAGCGTAGATCCTGTCATAGGGTCCTGAATTCAGGTTCTGAACGGAGGTCTTGGCTTCATATCCTAAAAGAAACTTTTGGATCAGACCCTAAAGACGAGTCTTCGAAATTAGACTATGATAGGAAGTCCTATAATCAGATTATGATGAGATATTGAGATCGAACCCTGACGATAACTCTAAATTCTCTTTAAAATGTGTTTGGTCATATATCTTGATTTCTCCCCAAATAGTGTGTATGTAATTGTTAGTCATGCGAAGAAATGGAAACCTTGGCCATATGATTCTCCAAAACCAAACACCAAAATATTATTTCTCAAGTAATGCACGTCCACGCAAGAATACAGCTGGCTGATCTTATTAGTCTCGCGCACGATACTGGCCATTCTCCGTCAACAATTCCCACCGCGTCCCCAGCTAAGGCTCTATTCATCGCCGGCCCTTTCTTTATTCACTCCTCAAACATCACAATTCCTCTTAATCTATACATTTTCTAATTATAATTTTCTTTTCTTTTTTTATAAAAAATAAATCATATAAGCTTTTTACTGATTGATTTCCCATTTTCAGCAGGGAAAAAAAAACACTAAACCTAATACTACCTCACAACATATGTTGCCCTTAAAATAGATGCGGCTAAGGGGATAGTCGAGATAAGCGGTAGGCTGGCTTCAAATTTTGGATTTAAATTTTATCATCTATTTTAGAAAATCGCCTAAGATCCTTTGAAATTTATGATAACTTGAGTTTGTCCATGCCGAAAAATATAAAGTTTGAATATATGTTCCTTAAATTTTATTTTTTTTGAGTGTAAGTTTCTTTTGTAGATATTATACTTTTCACCCTACTTCACCCAAACCCTTAATTAAATGTTTTCTTTTCTTTTTTAAATACATTGTATAGATAAGGTTAGAAGATCAAATAATACATCGTCATGAACGACACAATTATAAGATAGAAATTCAGCTCGAAAACAACTTAGGACAACCTCAAACTTAATTAGGATACAACCTAACAATATAAGACGAGCTGTGTACTATATGTTCCCCTGGTCAAAAAATAGAATTAAATATATTCTTTAACACTTGAACTTCTGACTTCTCACTTTCCGCTGTTAGAATTAAGCCAATTAATTAAATATCAGAGGATATCAGATGAATATTCCAAAATATGAATTTTCTCGGACACCAAAGTTCAGGCAATGCCAATTTTCTGCAAACGTAAAATACATAAAATTTACCCTGAAAATCAACAAAAATTTGCATCACATTATTGCTCTAACCCGACCAAACACCCAATGTTGCCCAGTCTATGACAGCCACTCTTTTGAATTTATTTAATTTTTTCAGCACTTTTGAAATAAACATTTTGGGATGTCAACGAAGGAGCCAATGCCAATTTGCTCTAAAATTACATTATTTATCAAAGCAACTAAGTGAGTTTCATCTCATCATGGCATTACTTGCAGAGCACAAGCTATATAAAGCCTTCAAAATGCACAGACAGAGGCATCCCATTTCAATTCCTTAGCTTGATAAAAGCAAAATAGCTCTAGGGTTGAAAATGGCAAGTTTGCAGACTTTGTTGATGGTCCTTTTCTTTTTTGCAATTGCATTTCATCAAGATTTTGTGAACGCCAATTTTTCCAAGAGCATGTATATCAACTGGGGTGCTAATCATTCTACAATTTCAGCCAATGGTGAAGACCTTAATCTTGTGTTAGATCAGAGCTCAGGTGAAATTCATCAGCTTACCATCTATTAAATTGTACAGAAACTCTCTTTATGTTGATTTTTTAAACTCCCAGCGACCGTTAGCATACACGCTAATATTTAAACGTTACTCAAGTTAACGTTAGCTTAAGCTCTTATAAAATTGAATTATATGAACACAAGATTATTTTTCTCCGTTATCTTATATTTTATCGTTTATTTCATAACTTATAAACCATCTTATATTTTCAACAACTCAGCCTAAAGAAATTGTTTTGTGGCCTTATGTTGCCTTGGCTTTTAGGTTCTGGTGCCCAAACAAAGAAATCATTCTTATTTGGAAGCATTGAAATGCTAATCAAGTTAGTGCCTGGGAACTCAGCTGGAACAGTCACAGCCTACTATGTAAGTGTATTTCTTTGGCTGGCCACCCTCCTACCTTTAAAAAAAATCTATGGTTGAAGATATAAGAGAATGTTTATATGTTTTGATTGGTCTAAAGTCCAGGATTCGAATTCGGGTGGCCAGCAAAAAAAATTTTTATTGAAAAACACTCAGTCAAGCCCCTGCAGGCTTCAATAATAGATCTGAAACTCATAAAGTTCTGACACATAACTATTAATTACCAGAACCGGGTGACAAAAGAATCACAGTTTTAAGGAAATACTAACAATCTGTTATCAAAATTGGCAGGTAACCTCCTCTGGGAGCCAGCACGATGAAATAGATTTTGAGTTCTTGGGGAACATTTCTGGACAACCATATATCATCCACACAAATATCTACACTCAAGGAAAGGGAGACAGGGAGCAGCAATTCTACCCTTGGTTTGACCCAACTGCCGATTACCACAACTACACAATACATTGGAATCCCACTGAAGTTGTGTAAGTTGACACCCCGGACACTTGCCTTCTTTTATTTTTATTTTTACCTAAATCATCATTATATCGAAATTCGGTAAGACGGCATACATCAGGATCTTCAGTATACCCTATTTGTAACGGGAACCTAATGATCAATATACTTTTTCAGGTGGTACATTGACAGTGTGCCAATTCGAGTTTTCCGAAACTACGAAAATTCGGGTATTGCCTATCCTAACAAGCAAGGAATGAGGGTGCACACAAGCATATGGAATGCAGATAACTGGGCAACAAGAGGTGGACTTGTGAAGATCGACTGGAAGAGTTCACCCTTCATTGCCAGATTAAGCAGGTTCAGGGCAAGAGCTTGCATGTGGAATGGACCATCCAGCATCAGCCAATGTGCTGCCAAAACCCTTGGCAACTGGTGGACTTCACCCATTTATAGCCAGTTGAGCATTGCCAAGATGAATCAATTGAAATGGGCCAGAGCTAACTATATGATCTATGACTACTGCAAGGACACTAAAAGATTCAATGGCAAAATGGCTCCAGAATGTTTCAAGCCACAGTTCTAATATCATATTTCAGCTACTCATTTCTTTTCCTGCTACAAATTTTTTTCCCTTTTACAAGATGCTCATGTTGATTGTTGCTCCAATCATATTGATTTTATTTCTTTTTTTCTCCTTTTGTTCTGCAGAAATCAATTGTAATTTTCTTCTGAAATAAATAATACTTTAATTTAAACTATCCAATCCATGCACTAACAGCAATAAAGAGAATTTCGTGTAAGATTTTTTTTCCAAATAATCATAAAAATATGTTCTAATAAAATGCAAAATGAGATTGGGCAAACACACAATACTTGAAATGTCTTGCGAAGTCCCTAAGGAGTGCAGCCCAACGGTTTGAGTTTGGGATATTATTTTCAAAGTCTTAGGTTCAAGACTTGGTAGCACTCTTATTAGAGCCTGAGAGTCTGGGACAACACTTGTTTATCCACGCATTCATATCGGGGTCCAATGACCCTAGTATGGATGACGTGGGATTTTCTTAGTATTCCAAAAAAAAATGTATTGTGAAACTCAATAATGTAACAATTTATGTCAAAGGTTGTTGATTATGTTAATGCTTTAATGTCTTTTTGGTATTGTTTGCACAATTTTTCGTCAATGAGCGTGTAAGGTTCAAACCTCCTGAGACAAAGTCCCAGCAAGGGGTGTTCGATTCAGTGAATAAGTCTTCAAGGGGCACAAGCACACAAATTACAATCTATGAATTACAAAGCTACGAAATAAAATAAAAATGCTCATAAAGAGTCTTCATTGTTCTTTTTTTTTCTTCTTCCAACACTTGAGCCTTTTATAATGGATAGACTTGTCAACCGTTTGGGCGGTTTTGCTTCATTTCCCACGTTTCATACTGGCACGTAACTGCTGGATCATGCACTCAACTGCTGAGTCGTGTGTGATAACTGCCAGAATGTGGAGAGCTGCTGCTAGATCGTGGGGTTAACTGCAATGTGTCTATTCACACTCGCGCGATAATCGTCCTGATCGCTTTTCCCTTTGTCGTTCTTCGTATGCTTTTCCTTTGGTCGTCCTAATTGTTGTTCGTCCTTTGGCACGTCATTTCTTTTCGCCCCTCATTGACTCGTTCGTCCTAGGGCGATTTTCTTTACTAACAGATATGGTTTTTAATATAGATAAAATAGTTTTTTTTTTTTTTTTCAAAAGCTCTATTCAAAATTTTTTATGGCATTTGATTGAATTTATAGTAGAACTTTTGAGAATAAAACATTTATTATTATTTTTCCTCTATTAATAAAAGATAAAAATTTAGGTTTTTTAGAGCAGAGATTGAATTTTTTTTTTTAAAGAGTTATTGAGTAAGTACATTACTTAAAAATTGGGAGAATATATGTATATTGCTTGATTTTAGGGTTTACGAACTTGAAAATTCTCTGTGTAACTAGTCTTTGCGATGGAGGACTTGGGATGATGATGTACTTTCCGTCAAAAATTGTCTCAAGTTTGAGATACTCATTTATTGTAAAGTGTCTCAAGCAATATTTATTCTGTTTTAAGATATATGGTATCTTAAAGTGTCTCAAATTTGAGACAGTTTGTGATAACATAGTGTTGATGGTGTTTTCAGGTACTATGACATTTAAAACAGCACGACGAGGATAGAAGGGTAAATCCCTGCTTGGGTGAGATCATTAAATCCAACCCGACCACTTTGCAATAAAAGAACAAGCACCTTACGGTTTTAAACCGACCACAACAGATATAGACCGAGCACTTTATGACCGGCAACCGATCACTTGGGTTCAGATAACCGGGCACTATCAAGTCGGCAGAAGCATTCTCAGCATAAAAGACTATCATGACCGACCTCATGAAGACCGACCAGACAGGCGAGATATGCTCAAGATGATGACACCCTATTCTTGCAGATACGATAAACAAATTATCCTACTCTCACAAGGAAATGAAGTCAGAATCCAAGAAGGAATAAGAAAAGTGAAAGCAACGTTGGATTAGAAATCCTTACCAAGAGGAGAAGATTAAGTTCAATTAGGATTTCTTATGCAAATAGGAGTCTGATTTCTGTACTATTATAAATAGGAGGGTAGAGTATGTGTAAGGGGCATAAAAAATTAGGGATCAAAATCATCAAGCTCTGACTTGTAAGCACAAAAGACCTGAGAAGCGTATTGGAGTAATAAAAAAGTATCATCCTGTTTTTGTCCGTGGACGTAGGTAGGATCCAAATCCACCGAACCACGTTAAATCTCTTTGTCGATTGGTGTGTTTATCTGTCTTCTGCTAAATTTGCTTTTGGTCCCCCATAACCAAACAAATTCACCATTGAAGGAGGATTCCCTCGGAGGTGATATTCTCGTATTGCCCTGAGACCAAAATCCACCGTCAACAGTTGGCGCCGTCTGTGGGGATTCAACAAAAAGCAACTCGCGTAGAAAGACAATGGCGGAAGGCGGAAACCACCAATCGTCAGGGAGCTCGGCTGCGGATTGGATGGAGAAGATCGAGGAGAACCTGAGGAAGGAAAGGGAGGAAAACCAAATTCTGCTAAAAAACATAGTAGACCGGTTAGAAAAGGTAGAAGGAGTGCACAACGAAAAATTCGAGGCCGGGACTAGCCGACAAAGGAACGAAACAGCAGAGGAAAAAGAATTGCCGATACAAGTGAGGACGACAGACCCCGGAGGAGGGGTCCCTACAGGGTAAGATCTGTGGTGGTGCAGAGAGATTCCCAGACCGAGGACACGTGGGAGGAAGAGAATGACCAATCGTCACCAGACCCCTCCTATGATGGCCCTCGCAACACCCGGCGAAGGGGGAAAGAATATGACGAAGAGGTACGAGAAGATACCGACCCCGAGAAGCACCACTCCCAAGATAACAGAAAGAAATGAGACCGCAAGTGGCGGCATGGAACCAAAGACAGCAGCATGAAATCTTGGTTACGGGAGGAGCTGGCCAAATGGGGAGTATGCCCCAATACGGACAGAGGGGATGCCCAGGACGGCAAAGATGAGTCCCCCCTCATAGAAGAAATAAGGTCAGAGAAATTCCCAAAAAGATTCAGCATGCCAACCATGGCGCCATACAAAGGCCATACCGATCCCAAAACCCACATCGAAAGCTTCGTCCTACTAATGGAAGTACAAGGGGTAACAGAGGACGCCATTTGCAAAGTATTCCCCTTAACTCTAGCCGGACCGGCCATTCTATGGTATAGAAGCCTAGCCCCAAGAAGTATCAGTAGCTTCGCACAACTCAGAAAGTCATTCATACGACAATTCAAAGGGGCTTGTGTCCCCAGAAAGGCAGTTGGAGAACTAAGACTTATGAAACAATGAGACGATGAACCTTTAAAAATATTTATTGAAAGATACCACAATATGGTACTCGAAGTCGGAGGGTATGAATCCCCCGAAGCCCTGGAAAGCTTGAAGGGAGCCTTGAAAGTCGGGAGGCTATGGACCCACCTAAGGATCCAAGACACCCCGGACTACGCCACCGCCCTGGAGGTGGCCCGAAAATTCGTTTGATTAGAGAACGAGGAAAAAATATCCCGAAAAGGGAACACCATCAGAGAAAGAACCACAAGAGAAGGTGCCCCCCACCGTGTAGAAAAAGAATCCAGAAAACCACCCCCGAAGCACAATGAGTTCAAACCACTACACCGAGACAACCAAGAGAGAATGGCGCCAACCCAAGTAAACCATGTGGTCGGTGAAGATGCTTACATTCCCCTAAAGAAACCACTGGGACAAATTGTCATGGAGATCCAGGGGAAAGGCCTCTTAGTAGAACCGACCAAAGAAGGTTTCCCCCGGACAAAAGGAACCAAAAGGCTTATTGCGTACAACACAACTCCAGAGGACATGCAACAGACGGATGTAAAGATCTGCGAGAACAAATGGAAGATCTAGCACGAAACGGGTATCTGAACAAATACATTGACCACGAGGTCATGACGGCCAGACAAAGAGCACGTGGCCGCCAGATCAATATCATCGCAGGAGGAAGAACACTGGCCGGAAACTCTAACCGGTCAAGGAAGATTACAGCAGAACTCGAGGATCAGACGTCTTAGAAACAGAGCAGGTAACAGGACTCCAGGGAAACGGTCAGTGCCGATAATGTTTACTGATGAGGATACCCGAGGAGTAAGTTTCCCTCATGACGATGCGTTGATAATCAAGGCAGTAATCAGCGGGTCGGAGGTAGACAGAATCCTAGTGGACCCCGGAAGCGCAGTTGACATAATTTCCAAAGAAGCACTGGACGACCTAGGGGTGGAATATGCAACCCTGACCAACGATAGCACTCCCCTATACGGTTTCGGAGGATCAGCCGTCATCCCACTAGGAAGGATACAGTTGGCAATGACTATCGGGACATATCCCCGGACCCGGACAATCATGACAGACTTCACTGTAGTAAACTGCATGAGCAGTTACCAAGCCATCATCGGGCGACCTTTCATGATGAAAACAAAGGCCGCGATGTCCTGCTACCACCTAAAACTGAAATTCCCCACCCGGGAGGGGATCAGAATCGTATGCGGAAGCCAGAAAACAGCTCGCAGCTGCTTCGCAACTCTCTCACGAGAGACTCTCTGCATCAAAGAAGATACCCGAAAACGACAAAGAAGTCTGGGTGAAGAAGAAGAAAACAGAAGCCCTGGGCCCCGGCCAAACAAAAATGCCCGACTCGCTGCAGCCAAGGAGACAGAAGAAATAGAACTTTACGGGCTAGGAAAAGGTATAAAGATAGAGGGAGGCCTGAGCAAATCTCTACGACAAGATCTGCTAGAATGCCTGAAAGGATACCCGGACGTCTTTGCCTGGGGATACAATGACATGCCTGGGATCGATCCAAGATTCATCAATCACCGCCTAGCAGTAGATCCATCTCGCAAGCCGGTCAGGCAAAAGAGAAGGAACTTCAATCAAGAAAGGAGTAAAGCAATAGCGGCCGAGGTCGAGAAGTTACTAAAGGTAGGTCTCATCAGGGAGGCAAGGTACCCGGATAGGGTATCAAACGTGGTGTTGGTCAGAAAAAACAATGACAAGTGGCGAATGTGTGTCGATTTCACCGACCTAAACAAGGCGTGCCCAAATGACAGCTTTCCTTTGCCAACATAGACCAGCTAGTAGCCACAAGCCTGTCAAGGATTACTGAGCTTCATGGATGCTTTCTCCGGATACAACCAGGTCAAAATGTGCCCTGCAGACGAAGAGAAGACAACTTTCATCACAGATCAGGGACTTTACTGCTATAAAGTAATGCCCTTCGGGCTAAAAAACGCTGGAGCAACCTTCAAAGGTTGGTAAACAAGGTTTTCAAACCGCTCATCGGCATTACAATGCTAGTTTATGTCGATGACATGATAACAATGTCGAAAGAACCAAGTGTAGGCACTGCATTTTTACACATAAGTCCCTATGATGAGTCTCATTTTGGAGACACTACCTTTTAAGTCACGGAGGTCACGGAAAACGGACATCGGAAGGGGGGGAATTCAGAATAAACAAGTTCACTGTCTTCGTTGGTGCTGCGTT
Source organism: Zanthoxylum bungeanum (assembly GCA_019454045.1). Taxonomy (NCBI): domain Eukaryota; kingdom Viridiplantae; phylum Streptophyta; class Magnoliopsida; order Sapindales; family Rutaceae; genus Zanthoxylum; species Zanthoxylum bungeanum. Next base: position 40,161 of record SKCR01023537.1, read on the forward strand.
CGTTACTTCGTTCGAACGTCAGGCAGATTGCGGACGTTCGTGCCGCGTTCGAGTAAGCGTTCGAACGGTGTCGGTGATTCTGGTTTTGCTACTAGCCTCGCACCCCAGCCCAATTAGCCCCCCAAAGCCCATAAAACACATCCCAAATTAAATAAATAAATATTAATTAAAACATTAACTAAATAAGATAATAATTAAATTAATTAAATAATTAAATAAAACATATACCAAACATAAAATAAACAATTACCAACTTAAACCAAAATCATGCCTAATTTAAATAATTCATATACTAAAATTAAAAAAGGATATGCCTAATTAAAATCAATCATAACCAATTAAAGCCAATCAAATATTCAACCTTCCTAATCTAAACCAAATTTGTCCCCCATCATCCCTTGCTTTCCTTGTCCAAACACCAAATCAAATCCTCCTTTTAATGTCAAATCCCTTCCTTGTGAGACAAGGAGTAGCCCTAGCCATTCTCTATATAAACAACCCCTAACCAAGACATTCAGTCTCTAGCTCATTCATACAAGAAAAGCCTCCCCTAGCTCTCCACTCCCCCATTATCGAATTACAGCAGCCCAATAACGCCCAATACAGCAGCCATACCACGGAACAAACACACAACACACACAACAACCCTTCCCTCACCAAAACTGACCCAAACCAGTCCCTGAAATCAATCCCAAACAGCAGCCTTAAACACACACCAAAACAGTCCCCTAAATTACCAAAAACAGTAACATAAACTACACTTATAATCCTTGAAATAACCACATAAAACCACACCAAAAAGAACACACAGAACAGTCCATCAAGAACATCAAAACAGTCCACAAACAGTAAGCAGAGGACACAGAGGAAACGGCAGCAAAACCACAAGGAAACAGTAGCAACGGCAGCGAATCGGAGTCAAAACAGCAGCAAAAGATGGAGAACGACAACCCAAAACAGTAAGACAACGAACGAGAACAGTGAACACAGTGAACCAGAAGAGTTGCGGAGCATCCACCCTTCCGACGATCGTGTACCGTACATCCGAGAGGTGATTTAAAAGGTTAGACCTGAGGGCACTTTTTCATTAGTTTATATTCGTTTCTTTTATTATTGAATTCTATTCGCATGAGAGTCGTTTATGGATGTATGTTGTGGCTTGAATGAAATGGAAGTGTGTCGTCTCTTGCGGTATATAGGATGGAAACCCAGACGTAAATTTCGTAGCCGAATCCGAATGGACGGTAGTGCGGTCTGTACTTGGGATACAACTCCACGTACCACTTGAGTAAACGGCACCCTCTCTTGTTTTGTGTTGCTTTGGGTTATTTATTTCTCGTTACTTAATTCTGTATGTCGCTTAATTGTGTATGATATAATCGAGTGCATGGGCTCAGTAAGTGCGATGAAAGGTCCCCTAATCGGAAGGGTTAAAATCCTTCACCACGATGCTTTGCCGCACCGATTGATGTGTGTTCGGTTGAATGCGAGATACGTTCAATCAGACACATTACGTTTAATATTATTGCTTTTAACTTTTTGTATGCATGATTCAATCGAGCGCATGGGCTTAGTAAGTGGAATGAAAGATCCCCTATGGGGAGGGGTTAAAGCCCTTTACCACGATGCTATGCCGCGCCGGTTGATGTGTGTTCGGTTGGATGTTAGATGTGTTCAATCGGGCATACTTAGTTTGATATGATTGTCTTTATGTTTGTATGCATGATTTGATGTGACGCGCATGGGCTTAGTATGTTGGTCTAAAGGTCCTCTCTTTGAGAGATCAAGAGCCCCAAAAGGCCACCTTTACGGCAGTACTTCGCCGCGCCCCTTTATTTTGTTGTTTATGTATTGCGTCTCATTTCATGCATCAGGTCTGTTCCCGTTCGAACGCGTTTATGAACGCAACTCGAACGCGCATGCATTTTGCCTTATCATGCATCAGGTCTCATCTCTGTTCGAACGCGTTCACGAACGCCATACGAACGTGAGCATTCTGTTCATTTCTGTTCGAACGCGTTCACAAACGCCACACAAACGTGAGTATTCTGTTTCATTTCTGTTCGAACGCGTTCACAAACGCCATACGAACGTGTGTATTATGTTTCATTTCCGTTCGAACGCGTTCACAAACGTCATACGAACGTGTGCATTTTGTTTCATTACCGTTCGAACGCGTTTACGAACGCTACTCGAATGAGAACCTTCTGTTTACCGTTCGAACGCGTCTACGAACGCTTCACGAACGCACACGGTAAACAGTTCCTCTTGCATCACATTACGACATGTCCATCTTAGCATATGGTTACCTCTTTGTACGCTATGCATTTGTATTACCTCTCTAGTTGTCTATTTCTGTTATGCGCCTACAATATTATTTGTCGTCATTTTGATTTCCTTTACATTACACGCAAATGTTACAATGACTGTTTGTGTTTATATTTACATGAATGATTGAATTCTTATGACGTTATGTGCTTGTTGTTGCAAAGGCCTACTTTTGAGCATGTGAATTTGGCAATAAGATTTAGTTTCATGTATGTTAGATGTAAACTATACTTTCAAGCATGTGAATTTAGGATTGTGTTGCACTTGGAAATATATGTCATAGGCTTGGTTGGATTATTGCATAAATCTTTACATTACAAGTTGCATAAGTAAGAGATCATTCCGAACCCAATAGTTTGAGGTCTTCCCTTGCGAGGGGTGAGTGCGGCCTTAAATCTTTGTCCCGGTTCACACCGGGTGGCGACTCCATGTTATTTCGTACTTCCCAACTAAGGCCGCGAGCCTAGAACAGCGTCGTCAAGTTCTGTTGTCCACACCAAGCAACCACATGGACGACCTAAAAAGGACCTTCGAGCTTTTAAGAAGACACAACCTGAAACTCAATCCAGAAAAATGTACCTTCGGGGTAACCTCAGGAAAGTTTTTAGGCTACATGGTGAGTGCCCGAGGTATCGAAGCAAACCCACAGAAGATCCAGGCAATACTGGCCCTAAAGTCTCCCAAGATAGTGAAAGAAGTACAAAGTCTGACTGGTAGAGTGGTTGCGCTCAATCGGTTCATATCACGAGCAACTGACAAATGCCACCCTTTCTTCAAAGTGATCCAAAAAGCGAAAAAGGATATCGACTGGACATCAGAGTGCGAAGAAGCCTTCCAGCAGTTAAAGCAGTATCTGGTGCAGCCCCCTCTCCTGGCAAAACCACTCCCGGGAGAAACATTATACATATACCTGGCTGTTTCGGACCGAGCAGTAAGTTCAGTACTAATACAAGAGACCGACAAGATCCAGAAACCTGTCTACTATATCAGCAAAGCCCTCCTAGACGCTGAAACCCGATATCCGGTACACGAACTGGTCGCCCTTTCATTAATTACGGCAGCTCGGAAATTGCGGCCTTACTTCCAGGCTCATCCTATCAAGGTATACACCGATCACCCCCTAAAAAAAATTATGCAGCGGCCGGAAGTTTTCGGCAGACTAGTAAAGTGGTCGGTAGAGCTAAGTGAACACGACATCACCTACCTCCCGAGAACAGCAGTGAAGGGACAAGCCTTGGCAGATTTTGTCGCCGAATATACCGACCCCCATACCCTGGCTATAGAAGAGGACAAATGGGAAATGTCTGTAGACGGTTCGGCCAGCACACAAGGCAATGGCGCATGAATCATCCTAAAAAGCAACAAAGGAGAAGAAATCCTACTCGCCCTGAAATTCGCTTTCATAGCAACCAACAATGAAGCATAATATGAAGCAATACTGGGCGGTTTGAGACTATGCACGGTACTGGGGATCCAAAATGTGGTAGTAAGGAGTGACTCACAGTTAGCCATTCAGCAACTAAAGGGAGCATTTCAAGCGAAAGAGCCTAGCATGATGGCCTATCTGACCGAAGTACGAAAGTTAACAGGGAAGATGGGGGATGTACGCTTCGAACAAATCTCCCGAGAAGACAATTGTGAGGCAGACACCCTGGCACGGCTCGCCTCTTCAACAAAAGCCGAACACCCCAGAATAATCCCTTTGATTTACATCCGGGAAAGGAGCGTGGGGGAATCTAAAGTAGAAGTTCTAGATAAAGAAAGCAAAACATCATGGATGCAACCCATCAGAAAATATATGGAAACAGGAGAAACACCAGAGGATAAAACGGAGGCTAGAAAGTTAAGATACAATAGCATTAAATTCTCCCTAATCAACGGGGTACTTTATCGAAGGGGTTATTCAGTCCCCCTCTTAAGATGTCTAGCAGAAGAAGAGGCAAATTATGTGCTCAGGGAGATACATACGGGCATCTGCGGGAGCCACGCCGGAGGTCGCTCAATTGCTTTCAAAGCCCTAAGACAAGGCTTAACTGGCCGACCATGCACCAGGACGGCATAGAAGTAGCCCAAAGTGCGAAGGATGTCAGAAAAATGCAAATCTCCACCACCAACCAGCCGAACAGTTAACTACGCTGCTCAGTCTCTGGCCGTTTGCCCAGTGGGGACTAGACATCATTGGGCCAATGCCACATGGGAAAGGGCAGGCAAAATACGCCATCGTGGCCATAGACTATTTCACCAAATGGGTGGAGGCAGAGCCATTATCCACCATAACGGAGAAAAAAGCCACTGAATTCCTGAGGAAAAATATCGTCTGCCGATTCGGGATTCCCCGAGCCATCATCACTGACAACGGGAAGCAGTTTGACAGCAAAGGTTTCAGAAAACTCTGCGAGGACCTCCAAATTGCCCTAAGGTTCGCCACGCCAGCCCATCCCAAATCAAACGGACAAGTCGAAGCGACAAACAAAACCATCAAGGCTAACCTGAAAGCTCGGCTTGGATCCAGCAAAGGCCTATGGGTCGAGGAACTACCAGAAGTACTATGGGCACACCGACAACCTATAAGGATTCCACGGGAGAAACCCCGTTCTCCTTAGCATACGGATATGAAGCTGTCATCCCGGCAGAGATCGGGGTGACCTCCCACAGGGTTCAGCACTACGAGAGTAAACAGAATGAAGGACTTATCAGAAACCACCTCGACCTGATAGAAGAGAAGAGAGAGAGATCGGCCATAAAAACAGCAATCTACCAGCAAAGGATGGCCCGCTTCTACAATAAAAGGATTCGGACACGCACCTTCATCCCGGGCGACCTGGTGCTAAGAAAGGTCACCCTAAATACTCGAAAGCCAGAGGAAGGCTCCCTGGGCGCCAAATGGGAAGGGCCCTACAAGGTGGTAAAAGTGGTGAAGCCAGGAGTGTACATCCTAGAACGGCTGGACGGCACAAGATTAAAAAAGCCATGGAACGCCGAGATGTTGAGAAAATACTTCCAGTAAACTTTCCCTTCCTCCTATCTGCTTACGGCAAACAAATAAGGGACATGAATTCAAATACAGAGCCTCTCTCAAAATGACCCACAGAGAGTTGTAAAGAAGGGCAGTATGTCCCCGAGTATGAATAAAAAACTTTCTTTTTTCCAAACATTACGAAACCGTATTCAAAAAACTCGGGGACATGCTCACAACGACGATCCAAAGCTAAAGAACACAAAAACTCGCAACTACCCGACCACGGCTACCACCATAAAAGTGCACAAAGTCACACCAGAATCATTCGACTTCATACAAAAAATCAAAGAACATATATCTGTGAGAAGCATAACATAAGGAGGGATATGCCCTTAATGTTTCAATCGGCTCGGGACTGGATTACGTTCCGCCGAGGCCTCTTCATTAATCGGCTCGGGTCTGGATTACATTCCGCCGAGGCCTCTTCATTATTCGGCTCGGGTCGGGTTACGTCCCACCGAGTCACGCTTATTGGCATGGGGACGGAACATTCCCCCAGCACCAAGTATCTCTCTTGGCTCGAGGTCCTCAGGGGCATGCTCGGTACATAGGATCCGTGAGAAGCATAGCACAGGGAGGGATGATACCCCCGTGGCGATTGTTTGCTCCAGTGTTACCGAACATAAGGAGGAACATGCCCTTAATGTGTCGAAACACTCTTTTGATCCTCACTTACCCGATGTAATGGATCCGTGGGAAAGCATAGCACGGGGGTCATGACACCCCCGTGACGATTGCTAGCTCCAGTGATTCCGGACCTAAGGAGGAATATGCCCTTAGTATCCCGGACACTCTTTGATCCATTCATCATCCGGATCCGCGAGAGACACAGCACGGGGATGCGTTGTGCCCCTGTGGCGTGTGCCTACTCCAGCGTGGTAAGGAGGAGCCCTCATACAATACACAGGCTCCCCAGTGAACCGACGTGTAGAGGATGTGCCCTCACCATTCAAACGCTCTACTGATCCAAATCCTGGTTCGCCGGGACACTGAATTGAAAGATTCAGAATTGTGTTTTGGAGACCTCGGGCAGGACGCTGTTTTGAGGCATCCATGTTGTTGTTTATGCTTGCAAAAACGTTTTTGTTTTGGGATAGGTGCTAAGTCACCCCCGCCTTTTGATTTTATTTTCCAGAATCTTGTTTTTGTTTTTCGCCGGTCTGGCAGAGGGACGCCCATGCCAGATTCGGTAGGGCTACAAAGGTTGATTCACTTCCCTTCTGAATAAATCCCAGGGATTAATCGGCTCGGGGCTGGATTACGTTCCGCCGAGGCTACTCCTTAGTCGGCTCGGGGCTGGATTTCGTTCCGCCGAGGCCGCTTGTTATTCAGCTCGGGGTCGGGTTACGTCCCACCGAGTCGGCTTCTTTGGACTGGGGAGGTAACATTCCCCCAGAGCCCAAGTCTTTCACTCAGCTCGGGGTCGGGTTACGTCCCACCGAGTCAGTCTTCTTTGGACTGGGGAGGTAACATTCCCCCAGAGCCCAAGTCTTTCACTCAGCTCGGGGTCGGGTTACGTCCCACCGAGTCAGTCTTCTTTTAGACTAGGGAGGTAACATTCCCCCAGAGCTAAGTGTCTCACTCAGCTCGGGGTCGGGATATGCCCCTCCGGCTCATGTTAACCCCCGAAGGGTCTCAAAGTGTTCGATGACAAGAAACTCAAAAAAAAAAAAAAAAAAAAAAAAGAAGGAAAAGAAAAGTAAATACATAAATACATAAAATACAAAGTTATTACAAAAAAAAAAAGATAGAGAGTTAAAGTGTACATAGGGCCCCGGTCGGGTTACCCTTTCTCAGTCAGCCCGCACAGGGGCGGGAATTTCTTCCTCAGCTAGCTCAGACGGCGGAAGGATCGGCTCGACCTCAGGAGGAGGAACAGCGGCTTCAACCTCGGCAACATGAGAGACCTCTGCTTCAGGGATGGGAGGAGGGATCTCAAGACAGTCCTCACCGGGGGCGGGAACATCAGGTCGTCCTTCTTGGGAAGCCCCGGAAGCCGGAACAACCGAAATCGGGTCGGGATCCATCACCTCCTCGGAAGGAGGAGGGAGCCATTTCTGAACTCCTCCTCAGAGATCTCCCCCTTGCAGAAACTGATGGCCGCGTAGATAGGATCCATGTTCAGACCTGGCAGTACCATCGGTATTAGTTCAGCACAATCACCAACCCCCTCAAGGCGGATGGCATCCTTCTCGGCCTCAAGATCGGCCTCTCTCTCCTCAAGCTCGGCCTCTTTCCTCTCAAGATCATCCCGGGCCCGTGCCATCTGTTCGTCCTTGGCTTTCAGCTTGGCCTCAACACTTGATACCTTCCCTTTCAAAACGCCGATCTCAGATTGGGCAGCCTTCAAATCCTCCCTGGCAGAGTCGGCAAGTTTTCGCTCCAACGCGGCAGCAGCCTTAAGAGCCTTGTTTGTTTTAAAAGTCTCAATTGCAGTCGACTCTTGATTCTTTATCACCTCCTCCCGCTCGGCCAGTTTAGCCTCCACTTCTGTAAGACGATTCTGGAGTCTCTGGGCCTGACCACCCTCAGACAGTAGGCTCAGAGGAGGTCCTTATTTTAGCCATAAGGTAAGTAGCCTGCACAAAAACGAAGAATCAAGATATGAGATAAAGAAAACCGAGACCCGAAATCAGAAGGGAGAAGGGTAAAACTACCTTTGCCATTTGGGAGCTCATCTCGGTCACCAGAGCCTCAGGAGAGATGTCCTCATATCTCGAAACCTCCCCCGGAGGAATCACCTCGGCCAGTTCATTAAATGCCGGCACTAAATGGGAAGTGGCCTCCCGGATGTCTTCCCCCAAATCATCCACACCGAGGATTACAGAACCTTTTCGTTTCTTGGAGGAGCCCCCAGACGATTTTTTCCCCCGATGGGCATCTTTTCTCTTGCCCTGGACAGGCTCCTCCTCCTCCTCCTGAGCCAACTCATCTCCTCTGACCCGAACTGACGCCTCCTTTCCTAAAAGACTTCGGCGGACTGACAAGCGAGCAGATCCTGATGACGGCGCACCAGAAGGAGAAGATAGACCTCGAGCAGCCGGCTGAACCTTCCCCTGAGACACCCTCCCCTTCAACAGATTCAGGATGTGCTCGGGAAGTTCCAGTATCAGCACGGCCGGCCTTCTTCATGGTACCGGCCAACTTCTCGAGATACTTTGGTCTCTTTGACATACCTACAAAAAAAAAAGGAAAAGACAAAGAAAGAAGGAAATCAGGACCCGAGCATACAGTAAAGAGAGAGAAAAGAAGACATCAAACGTGATAAATAAACAGGAAGTCAACTAAAAAGTCAGCGAACATCTACCTATCCGACCCGAGACCTCCGAAGGGACAGTCCGAGTAAGGCCCGACTCAACAAAAGCCGCATCATTAACCAACTCCCTCCAGTGGGCGGCATACCGACGAGCCCAGAATACCCGTTTCCGGACCCGATGGGAAACCTTGGGAGCATCCCTCCAACAGGCTAGGAGGAATAGGAAAGAAGGGGTAAGAGTCCAAACAAACAAAAAAAAAACTAAGGAAAGCTAAAAGTTGATCTCCAAACCTCCCGCCCTGAAGATATCCGGTACCAAGAATTCCCCTTCATCCGACCTTAGGGACCGTCCCCAATCCCCAGTGGCCCAGAACCAAAGGTCTTTAAAATTCTTATTGGAGTCAGGGAGCTTTTGGACGACGTTTGACGAGCTGTCATAAGCGGAAAGGTAATACCATCCGTGGTACGACCTAGGATTGGCCTTCAGCCGGTATAACCTCTTCACCTCTTCAAGAGAAGGCTCGCCGAGTCCTGCCCGATGCCAAGCTACATACAACCCGGCCAAAATCCTCCAACTGTTTAGACTCAACTGACAAGGAGCAATCTCCATCTCGGCCAGCATCCAAGCAAAGTAAGGTTGAACCGGCAGCCGCAGCCCACACTCGAAAAAGGCAGGAAGAAGTGCCACCGAGCCCTCGTCGGGTTGACTAGCGCGATCCATCAAGCCGGGAACTTCAAGGGCGATATCTATCGGAATATTATATCGCTGTCGAAGTAGGGCGAGGTCATCTTCAGTTATTTTGGAAGGACGGTTCATATCCAGAGCCGAAGAGCCAAGATCACCAGGCTCTGGATCCCTCCGAGGAACCCTTTGATGGTAAGAATCTTGTTCAATCTCAGAAAGAGTAGGGGTAGTGTCAAGGTCTTCTACACTGGGTGCCCCCGAGCCCGAGGAGAGCTCTTCCGCAGGGGGAGTTGAGGGTTTAGCAGGATTTTCAGGGGGAGAATTATTGTCAGACATCCCTAACATCCGAAAAACAAAAAAGGAAGGGGAAGTCAGTCTATAACTAAGAAATTACTCAGGTTTCTTCCGTCTTAGCTAAAACAGGTGGGTTCTAAAAGTGCCCTAAAGCAAAATCCAACAAAGCCTTAAGTCGTTCCCTAGCAACATTCAAAAAACAGCAAGACTCACAACACAAAAAGGAAGAGGTCGTTCAGAAGACTTACTTGTTCTTCTCAGAAAACCGGAGATTGTGCAGTATGGCTTGCCCGTCCCTTATGTTCGCAACGGAGAGAAAGAAAGCCCGCGGTTGAACTCCGAGAGCACTGAGTTGAGCGAGTCACGAAAATATTTTCAGGAAAGAAGGAGAAATTGCCAAAAAAGATTGAACAGTAAAAGCCTCGCCTCTTATAGTCATGGCCAGGACGCTCGTGGCCGTTGGATCAAAAGAAGGAACCCGGATGAACGCCAAGTGTCGACTGCAAAAGAGGTCTGACAAATTTAAACAGACGGTTGAGATCAGCGCACTGTGAAGACGCCTCTACACGGTCGATTCGTTTCCTTTTTGGCGGGAACCTGACGGATGTTCGACAAGTGTCAAAACTGGAAGAAAACCTAAAGATGATTTGATGGGCATTTAAACAGACGTGACTGTTGCGCGTCTCAAGAAAAGGCGTTTGAAAAAAGGCGACGCAACATATTGATTCCACACCGGGTCGACCCCCAACAGATTTAAATCGGCACACCATCTTTATATAGTTCCCGGCACCAACTCATACACTCGTTGGAACCGAGAACTAGGGGACAGATGTTGATGGTGTTTTCAGGTACTATGACATTTAAAACAGCACGACGAGGATAGAAGGGTAAATCCCTGCTTGGGTGAGATCATTAAATCCAACCCGACCACTTTGCAATAAAAGACAAGCACCTTACGGTTTTAAACCGACCACAACAGATATAGACCGAGCACTTTATGACCGGCAACCGATCACTTGGGTTCAGATAACCGGGCACTATCAAGTCGGTAGAAGCATTCTTAGCATAAAAGACTATCATGACCGACCTCATGAAGACCGACCAGACAGGCGAGATATGCTCAAGATGATGACACCCTATTCTTGCAGATAAGATAAACAAATTATCCTACTCTCACAAGGAAATGAAGTCAGAATCCAAGAAGGAATAAGAAAAGTGAAAGCAACGTTGGATTAGAAATCCTTACCAAGAGGAGAAGATTAAGTTCAACTAGGATTTCTTATGCAAATAGGAGTCTGATTTATGTACTATTATAAATAGGAGGGCAGAGTATGTGTAAGGGGCATAAAAAATTAGGGATCAGAATCATCAAGCTCTGACTTGTAAGCACAAAAGACCTGAGAAGCGTATTGGAGTAATAAAAAAGTATCATCCTGTTTTTGTCCGTGGACGTAGGTAGGATCCAAATCCACCGAACCACGTTAAATCTCTTTGTCGATTGGTGTGTTTATCTGTCTTCTGCTAAATTTGCTTTTGGTCACCCATAACCAAACAAATTCACTATTGAAGGAGGATTCCCTCGGAGGTGATATTCCCGTATTGCCCTGAGACCAAAATCCACCGTCAACACATAGTATTGTAAATTATCTTAAATTTAAGATAATTTAGGATACCATATTATCTCAAACTGATTAATTAGAGATATGTCGATGTTACGGGTGTCTTAAAATACCTCAAATATGAGACCTTTTATGATACGTTTAAATCGCAAATTATCTTATGATCCGAAATCCATCGCAAAGACTAGTTACACAGAAAATTTTCAAGTTCATAAATCCCTAAAATCGAGCAATGTACATCTATTTTCACTATTTTTAAGCAATTTATATACTCAATAAATTATATAACCCCAAAATCTATCTAGTGCTAACCTAAATTCTCAAAATCAAGAAAAATTCACACAAATTCAATGATGGAAGTAACGACACGACTGGTAGACTAAGCCGCCGGTAAAAAATCCACTAGAAGACGAAACCGTTGGTAGAGAAAGGGGGTTGTGAGGCGAGAGCGAGAGAGATATTGAGTTTTAAAATTAACCTTTAGTATCGAAATTTAAATTCGACATTAAAGGGTCCATCTTTTAGCGTCGAAATTAGGATTCAATGTTAAAGTGTTATCTTTTAGCGTCAAAATTTAAATTCAACGATAAATAATTATTAGCGTCGAAAAAAATTTCGACGCTAAATATTTGGATGCTAAAGATTCATTTTGTTGTAGTAAAACATGATTATAATAATATAGATCTATTTATATTATTTTCTTTTAATAATGTTGATGGTGTTTTCAGGCACTATGACATTTAAGGCAGCATGACGAGGACAGAAGGGTAATTCCCTGACTGGTTGAGATCGTCAAGCCGACCCGACCACAACATGTAAAGACCGACCACTTTGGTTCGGATGACCGAGCACTATAAAGTCGGCAGAAACACTCTCAACATAAAAAGATTGCCATGACCGACCTCATGAAGACCGACCAGATGGAGAGACGTGTTCAAAGTGACGACACCCTATTCTTGCGGATAAGATAACAAGTTATCCTATTTTCATGGGGAAAACTGGTGAGTCAGAGTCCTAGTAGGATAAAGAAAGTAAGGGTAGTTTTGATTAGGAATCCTTATGGGAAAAGGAAATAGTTTTGACTAGGAATCCTTATGGGAAAAGAAAATTGTTTCAACTAGGAAATTCTTGTACAAATAGGAATATGATTTCTACACTATTATAAATAGAATGGTAGAGTATGCATAAGAGGAGGAAGTTAAAAGTTGAGAGGAAGTTAAAAGTTGAGATCAAGATCATTATTGTGAGACTTGTAAACAAAAGAGAGAGCTGAGAAGCGTGTTTGAGTAATAAAAGTATCATCCTTTTGTGCCCGTGGACGTAGGTCGGACCAAGATCCACCGAACCACGTTAAATCTCTTTGTCGATTGGCGTATTATTTGTCTTTTGCTAAGTTTGCTTTTGGTCCCCCATAACCAAACAAATTCACTATTGAGGGAGGATTGTCTCGGGAGTGATATTCTCATATTGCCCCTGTGACCAAAATCAGCCGTCAACAGTTGGCGCCGTCTGTGGGGATACCTACAAAAAGCAACTCGCGTAGTAAGACAAATGGCGGAAGGCGGAAACCAACAGTCATCAGGGAGCTCGGCTGCAGATTGGATGGAGAAGATCGAGGAAAACCTTAGGAAAGAAAGGGAAGAAAACCAAACTCTGTTGAAAGCCATAGTAGACCGGTTAGAAAAGATGGAGGGAGCACACGACGGAAAATTCGAGGCCGGGACTAGCCGACAAAGGAATGAAATAGCGGAAGGAAAGAGAATTGTCGATGTAAGTGAGGACGACAGACCCCGGAGGAGGGATCCCTACAGGGTAAGATCCGTGGTGGTGCAAAGAGATTCCCAGACCGAGGACACATGGGAGGAGGAAGATGACAAATCATCACCAGACTCCTCCTACGATAGCCCTCACAGCACTCGGAGAAGAGGGAAAGAACATACCGAAAAAGTGCGAGAAGACACCGACCCTGAGAAGCGCCACTCCCGAGATAGCAGAAAGAAAAGAAACCACATGGGGCGGCATGGAATCAAAGACAGCAACATGAAATCTTGGCTGCGGGAGGAGCTGGTCAAATGGGGAGTATACCCCAATACAAACAGAGGGGATGTCCAAGACGGCAAAGATGAGTCCCCCCTCACATAAGAATAAAATCGGAGAAATTCCCAAAAAGATTTAGCATGCCGACCATGACACACATACAAGGCCATACCGACCCCAAAACCCACATTGAAGGTTTCGTCCTACTAATGGAGGTACATGGGGTAACAGGGGACGCCATCTGCAAAGTGTTCCCCCTAACTCTGGCCGGACCGGCCATTCTATGATATAGAAGCCTAGCCCCAAGAAGCATCAGCAGCTTCGCACAACTGAGGAAGTCATTCATACGACACTTCAAGGGGGCTTGTGTCCCCAGAAAAACGATTGGAGAACTAAGGCTTATGAAGCAAGGAGACGATGAACCTCTGAAGATATTTATTGAAAGATACCATAATATGGTACTCGAAGTCGGAGGGTATGAATCCCCCGAGGCCCTGGAAAGCTTGAAGGGAGCCTTGGAGGGTCGGAAGGCTATGGACCCATCTAAGGATCCAAGACACCCCGGACTACGCCACCGCCCTGGAGTGGCCCGCAAATTCGTTTTGTTAGAGAACGAGGAGAAAATATCCCGAAAAGGGAGCACCATTAGAGAAAGAACCACAAAAGAGGGCGCCCCCCGCCGTACAGAAAGAGAATCCAGAAGACCACCCCCGAAGCACAAGGAGTTCAAGCCACTGCACCGGGACAATCAAGAGAGAAGGGTGCCGACCCAAGTAAACCATGTGGTCGGGGAAGATGCATACATTCCCCTAAAGAAACCACTGGGATAAATTGTCATGGAGATCCAGGGGAAAGACCTCTTAGTGGAACCCGACCAAAGGAGATTCCCTCCGGATAAAAGGAACCAAAAGGCTTATTGCGTACACCACAACTCCAAAGGACATGCGACGGACGGATGCAAAGATCTGCGAGAACAAATGGAAGATCTAGCACGAAACGGTATCTGAACAAATACATTGACCACGAGGTCATGACAGCCAGACAAAGAGCACGTGGTCGCCAAATCAATATCATCGCAGGGGGAAGAACACTGGCCGGAAACTCTAACCGGTCAAGGAAAGATTACAGCAGAACCTGAGGACCAGATGTCTTAAAAACAGAGCAGGTCACAGAGCTACAGGGAGGTCGGTCGGTACCAATAATGTTCACTGATGAGGATACCCGAGGAGTAAGTTTCCCTCATGACGATGCATTGATAATCAAGACAGTCATCAGCGGGTCGGAGGTAGACAGAATCCTAGTGGACCCCGGGAGCGCGGTTGACATAATTTCCAGAGAAGCACTGGACGACCTAGGGGTAGAATATGCAACCCTGACCAACGATAGCACTCACTTATACGGTTTCGGAGGATCAGCCGTCATCCCACTAGGAAGAATACAGTTGGCAATAACTGTCGGGACACATCCTCGGACCCAGACGATCATGACAGACTTCACTGTAGTAGACAGCATGAGCAGTTACCAGGCCATCATCGGGCGACCCTTCATGATGAAAACAAAAGCCGCGATGTCCTGCTACCACCTGAAACTGAAATTCCCCACTCGGGAGGGGATCCGAATTGTGTGCGGAAGCCAGAAAACAGCTCGCAGCTGCTTCGCAACTCTCTCACGAGAAACTCTCTACATCACAGAAGACAACCGAAAATGACAAAGGAACCAGGGAGAAGAAGAAGAAGACAGAAGCCTAGGGGCCTGGCCAAACAAAAATGCCCGACTCGCTGCAGCTGAGGAGACGGAGGAGATAGAACTTTACGGGCCAGGGAAAAGTATAAAGATAGGGGGAGGCCTGAGCAAGTCTATACGACAAAATCTTCTAGAATGCCTGAAAGGATACCCAGACGTCTTTGCCTAGGGATATAATGACATGCCTGGGATCGACCCAAGATTCATCAATCACCGCCTGGCAGTAGATCCATCTCGCAAGCCGGTCAGGCAAAAAAGAAGGAACTTCAATCAAGAGAAGAGCAAAGCAATAGCAGCCGAGGTCGAGAAGTTACTAAAGGCAGGTCTTATCAGAGAAGCAAGGTACCCGGATTGGGTATCAAACGTGGTATTGGTCAGGAAGAACAATGGCAAGTGGCGAATGTGTGTCGATTTCACCGACTTAAACAAGGCGTGCCCAAAGGACAACTTTCCTTTGCCAAACATAGACCAGCTAGTAGACACCACGGCTTGTCAAGGACTACTGAGCATCATGGATGCAACCCATCAGAAAATACTTGGAAACAGGAGAAACACCAGAGGACAAAACGGAGGCCAGAAAATTAAGATACAAGAGCACCAAATTCTCCCTAATTGACGGGGTACTTTACCGACGGGGTTACTCAGTCCCCCTCTTAAGATGTCTTGCAGAAGATGAAGCAAATTATGTGCTCAGAGAGATACATACGGGCATCTGCGGAAGCCACGCCGGAGGTCGCTCAATTGCTTTCAAAGCCTTAAGACAAGGTTTTTACTGGCCAACCATGCACCAGGACGGCATAGAAGTGGCCCGCAAGTGCGAAGGATGTCAGAAAAACGCAAACCTCCACCACCAACCAGCCGAACAGTTGACCACACTGGTCAGTCCCTGGCCGTTCGCCCAGTGGGGACTAGACATCATTGGGCCAATGCCACAAGGGAAAGGACATGCGAAGTATGCCATCGTGGCCATAGACTATTTCACCAAATGGGTGGAGGCAGAGCCATTATCCACCATAACGGAGAAAAGAGCCACTGAATTCCTGAGGAAAAATATCGTCTGCCGGTTCGGGATTCCCCGAGCCATCATCACAGACAACGGGAAGCAATTTGACAGCAAAGGTTTCATAAAACTCTGCGAGGACCTCCAGATTGCCCTAAGATTTGTCACACCAGTCCATCCCAAATCAAACGGCCAAGTCGAGGCGACGAACAAGACCATCAAGGCCAACCTCAAAGCTCGGCTTGGATCCAGCAAAGGCCTATGGGTCGAGGAACTACCAGAGGTACTATGGGCGCACCGGACAACCTATAAAAACTCGACGGGAGAAACCCCGTTCTCCTTAGCATACGGATATGAAGCTGTCATCCCGGCAGAGATCAGAGTAATCTCTCATAGGGTTCAGCACTACGAGAGTAAACAGAATGAAGGACTTATCAGAAACCACCTCGACCTGATCAAAGAAAAGAGAGAGAGGTCGGCCATGAAAACTGCAATCTACCAACAGAGGATGGCTCGTTTCTACAATAAAAGGATTCGGACACGCACATTCATCCCAGGCGACATAGTGCTAAGAAAGGTCACCCTAAATACTCGAAAGCCAGAGGAGGGCTCCCTGGGCGCCAGATGGGAAGGACCCTACAAGGTGGTAAAATTGGTGAAGCCGGGTGTGTACATCCTAGAGCGACTGGACGGCACAAGATTAAAAAAGCCATGGAACGCTGAGATGTTGAGGAAATACTTCCAGTAAACTTTCCCTTCCTCCTATCTGTTTACAGCAAAAAGGACAGGGATCCAAATACATAAATCATCTCTCAAAATGACCCACAGAGAGTTGTAAGAAGGGCAGTATGTCCCCGAGCATGAATAAAAAACTTTCTTTTTTCTAAAACACTCTCAAATCAAACTTTACGAAACCATGTTTCAAAAAAAAAAAAAAAAAAAACTCGAGGACATACTCACGGCAACGCACAGAGTCACACCAGAATCATTCGACTCCATACAAAAAAGAAACAGAGCATAGATCTTTGAGAAGCATAAAACATAAGGAGGAATATACCCTTAATGTTTCAATCGGCTCGGGGCTGGAGTACGTTCCGCCGAGGCCTCTTCATTAGTCGGCTCGGGGCTGGATTTCGTTCCGCCGAGGCCACTTGTTTATTCGGCTCGGGGCTGGATTTCGTTCCGCCGAGGCCGTTTGTCTCATTCGGCTCGGGTCTGGATTTCGTTCCGCCGAGGTCGTTTGATGATTCGGCTCGGGTTCGGGTTACGTCCCACCGAGTCAAGCTCCTTTGGTCTGGGGAGGTGACATTCCCCCAGAACCAGGTATCTCTCTTCGCTCGAGGTCCTCAGGGACATACCCGATGTAATGGATCCGTGGGAAAGCATAGCACGGGGGATGATGATGCCCATGTGACGATTGCTAGCTCCAGTGTTACCGGGCCTAAGGAGGAATATGCCCTTGGTATCCCGGACACTCTTTGATCCATTCATCATCCGGATCCGCGAGAGACACAGCACGGGGATGCGTTATGCCCCTGTGGCGTGTGCCTGCTCCAGCGTGGTAAGGAGGAGCCCTCATACAATACACAGGCTCCCCAGTGAACCGACGTGTAGAGGATGTGCCCTTACCATTTAACGCTCTTCTGATCTGAATCCTGGTTCGCCGGGACACCGAATTGAAAGATTCAGAATTGTGTTTTGGAGACCTCGGGCAGGACGCTGTCTTGAGGCATCCATGTTGTTATTCTTTTTGCAAAAAAACGTTTTCATGGGATAGGTGCTAAGTCACCCCCGGCTTTTGATTTTTATTTCCAGAATCTTGTTTTTTATTTTTCGCCGGTCTGGCAGAGGGACGCCCATGCCGGATTAGGCAGGACTTCAAAAGGTTGATTCACTTCCCTTCTATACAAGTCCCAAAGATTAATCGGCTCGGGGCTGGATTCGTTCCACCGAGGCCACTTGGTTATTCAGCTCGGGGTCGGGTTACGTCCCACCGAGTCAGTCTTCTTTGGACTAGGGAGGGAACATTCCCCCAGAGCCCAAGTCTTTCACTCAGCTCCGGGTCCCGGGGTCGGGTTATGTCCACCGAGTCAGTCTTCTTTGGACTGGGGAGGGAACATTCCCCCAAAGCCCAAGTCTTTCACTCAGCTCGGGGTCGGGTTACGTCCCACCGAGTTAGTCTTCTTTGGACTGGGGAGGGAACATTCCCCCAGAGCCCAAGTCTTTCACTCAGCTCGGGGTCGGGTTACGTCCCACCGAGTCAGTCTTCTTTGGACTGGGGAGGGAACATTCCCCCAGAGCCCAAGTCTTTCACTCAGCTCGGGGTCGGGTTATGTCCCACCGAGTCAGTCTTCTTTGGACTGGGGAGGGAACATTCCCCCAGAGCCCAAGTCTTTCACTCAGCTCGGGGTCGGGTTATGTCCCACCGAGTCGGTCTTCTTTGGATTGAGGAGGTAACATTCCCCCAGAGCCAAGTGTCTCACTCAGCTCGGGGTCGGGTTATGCACCTCCGGCTCATGCTGACCCCTGAAGGGTCTCAAATTGTTCGGATAACAGGAAACGTAAAAAAAAAAAGGGAGAAAGAGATAAAAAAAGACATATAAATATACATGTATATATGTCAAAATGCAGTTTAAATTGTTATTACGAAAAAAAAAAGTTCAAGTGTACATAGGGCCCCGGTCGGGTTACCCTTTCTCATTCAACCCGCACAGGGGCAGGAATTTCTTCCCCAACTGGCTCAAATGGCGGGAGAAGCGGCTCGATCTCGGGAGGAGGAACTACGGCTTCAACCTCGGCATCATGGGAGACCTCTGCTTCAGGGATGGGAGGAAGGATCTCAAGGCAATCCTCGCCGAAGGCAGGAACATCGGGTCGTTCTTCTTGGGAAGCCTCAGAAGTCGGAACGACCGAAATCGGGTCGGGATCCATCACTTCCTCGGGAGGGGGAGGGAGCCACTTCCGAAACTCCTCCTCGGAAATATCCCCCTTGCAATAGCTGATAGCCGCATGAATAGGATCCATATTCAAACTTGGCAGCATCATCGGTATCAGTTCGGCACAGTCGCCAACTCCCTCAAGGCGGATGGCCTCCTTCTCGGCCTCAAGATCGGCCTCTCTCTCCTCAAGCTCGGCCTCTTTCCTCTCAAGGTCATCCCGAGCCCGCGCCATTTGCTCTTCATTGGCCTTCAATTTGGTTTCAACACTGGCCACCTTCGCTTTCAAAACGCCAATCTCAGATTGGGCAGCCTTCAAATCCTCCCGGGCAGTGTCGGCAAGCTTTCGCCAACGCAGCAGCAGCCTTAAGAGCCTTGTTAATTTTGAAGTTCTCAATGGCGGTCGCTTCGTGATTCTTTATCACCTCCTCCCGGTCGGCCAGTTTGGCTTCCACTTCTGTAAGACGATTCTGAAGCCTCTGAGCCTGACCACCCTCGGACAACAGACTCAGAAGAAGGTCTTTGTTCTTGGCCATGAGGTAAGTAGCCTGCACAAAAAAAAAAAAAAGAAAGAAAAAGGTCAAGATATGATATGAAGAAAACCGAGGACCGAAGTCAGAAAAAAGAAGAATAAAACTACATTTGCCATCTGAGAGCTCATCTCGGTCACCACAGTCTCGGGCGAGATATCCTCATATCTCGAGACCTCCCCAGGGGGAATCACCTCGGCCAATTGCACTAGATGTGAGGTAGCCTCCCGGATGCTTTCTCCCAAATCATCCACCCCAAGGATTACAGAACCCTTTCGCTTCTTGGAGGAACCCACAGATGATTTTTTCCCCCAGCGAACGTCTTTCTTCTTGCCCGGGACAGGATCATCCTCCTCCTCTTGAACCAGTTCGGTCTCCTCTGACCCGAACTGACGCCTCCTCTTCCTAAGAGGCTTCGGTGGACTGACAAGATGAGCAGACCCTGACGACTGCGCACCAGGAGAAGATAGACCCCGAGCAGCCGGCTGAACTTTCCCTTGAGACGCCCTCTCAGCCCCAGCAGGGACAGGTTGTGCCCGGGAAGTTCCAGTTTCCGCATGACCGGCCTTCTTCATAGTACCGGCCAACTTCTCAAGAAACTTTGGCCTCTTCGACATACCTACAAAAAAGGAGGAAAAAGAAATCAGGACCCGAGCATATAACAAAGACATCAAACACATGATAAACAAACAAGGAAGATCATCAAAGCAGCCAGCAGACATCTACCTATCCGACCCGAGACCTCCGGAGGGACGGTCCGAGTAAGGCCCGACTCAACAAAGGCCGCATCATTGACCAACTTCCTCCAGTGGGCAGCATACCCCCGAGCCCAATGTACCCGCCTCCGAACCTGACGAGAAACCTTAGGAGCATCTCGCCAACAAGCTGGGAGGAACCAGAGAAGATAGAAACCTAAGAGACCAAGAACGGAAATTAAAAAAAAGGGAAATAAGGGGTATTAAACTCCTAACCTCCCGCCCTGAAGATATCCGGAACCGAGACGTCCTCATCAAACGATCTCATGACCCGACCCCAATCCCCAGTAACCCAGAACCAAAGATCCTTGAAATTCTTGTTAGAGTCGGGGAGTTTCTGGACAAGATTGGACGAGCTATCATAAGCAGAGAGGTAATACCAACCGTAGTGAGTCTTTGGGTTAGACTTCAAACGATATAACCTCTTCACCTCTTCCAAAGAAGGTACACCTAAACCTGCCCGGTGCCAAACCACATATATGCCGGCCAGAATCCTCCAGCTATTTAAGCTCAATTGGCAAGGGGCAATCTCCATCTCAGCCAGCATCCAAGCAAAATAACGTTGCATCGGCAGCCGTAGCCCACACTCAAAAAAAGCAGGAAGAAGTGCCACTGAGCCCTCATCAGGTTGACTAGCACGATCCATCGGGCCGGGAACTTCAAGGGCAATATCTATTGGGATGTCATATCGTTGCCGCAACAGCGCCAGATCATCCTCAGTTATTTTAGAGGGGCGGTTCATATCCAGAGCCGACGATCCAAGTTCACCGGGCTCTGGGTCCTTCCGAGGAACCCTCTGATGGTAGGAGTCTTGTTCGATCTCAGAGGGAGTAGGGGTAGTATCAAGGTCTTCTACACTAGGTGCCCCCGAGCCCGAGGAGAGCTCCTCAGCAGGGGGAGTTGAGATCTTGGCAGGCTTCTCAGGGGAGGAACCGCTGTCAGACATCCCTGACACCCAGGAAAACAAATAAGGAAGGGGAAGTCAGTCTATGGCTAAAAGAAACTACTCACGGTCTCCATGTTAGCTAAACAGGTGGTCTCTAAAGCGCCCTAAAAGCAGAACCCAGCAAACCATAAATCTTTCCCTAGCAAACACAGATTCATAAACACAAAAAAGGAAGAGGCCGTTCAGAGGACTTATTTGTTCTTCTCGAAAAAAGCATGAGGTTGTGCAGTACGGTTGTGCCCGTTCCTTATGTTCGCAGCACAGAAGAAGAAAAAGACCACGGTTGAAATTCAAGAGCACGGAGTTGGGCGAATCACGGAGAGGTTTTCAGAAAAAAAAAATGAGAAATTGCCGAAAAAGATGGAACAGTAAAAGCCTCGCCTTCTTATAGTCATGACCAAGACGCTCATGACCGTTAGATCTAAAGGAAGAACCCGGATGAACGCCAGGTGTCAACTGCAAAAGAGGTCTCCCAAGTTTGAACAGACGGCTGAGATCAGCCCACTGTGAAGACGCCTCTACACGGTCGATTCACTCCCTTTTTGGCGGGAACCCGGCGGATGTTTGACAAATGTCGAATTTAGAAGAAACCCTAAAGTTGATTTGACAGGCATTTAAACAGACGTGACTGTTGCGTGTCTCAAGACAAAGCGCTTGAAAAGAGGCGACAAAACGTTTCTCGACACCAAACCGACCTCCAACAGAGCAAATCAGAAACACCATCTTTATATAGTTCCCGGCACCAACTTGCACACTTGTTGGAACCGAGAACTAGGGGACAGATGTTGATGGTGTTTTCAGGCACTATGACATTTAAGGCAGCATGACGAGGACAGAAGGATAATTCCCTGACTGGTTGAGATCGTCAAGCCGACCCGACCACAACATGTAAAGACCGACCACTTTGGTTCGGATGACCGAGCACTATAAAGTCGGCAGAAACACTCTCAACATAAAAAGATTGCCATGACCGACCTCATGAAGACCGACCAGGTGGAGAGACGTGTTCAAAGTGACGACACCCTATTCTTGCGGATAAGATGACAAGTTATCCTATTTTCATGGGGAAAAACTGGTGAGTCAGAGTCCTAGTAGGATAAAGAAAGTAAGGGTAGTTTTGATTAGGAATCCTTATGGGAAAAGAGAATAGTTTTGACTATGAATCCTTATGGGAAAAGAAAATTGTTTCAACTAGGAAATTCTTGTACAAATAGGAATATGATTTCTACACTATTATAAATAGAAAGGTAGAGTATGCATAAAGGAGGAAGTTAAAAGTTGAGAGGAAGTAAAGTTGAGATCAAGATCATTATTGTGAGACTTGTAAACAAAAGAGAGAGCTGAGAAGAGTGTTTGAGTAATAAAATAGCATCCTTTTTGTGCCCGTGGACGTAGGTCGGACCAAGATCCACCGAACCACGTTAAATCTCTTTGTCGATTGGCGTATTATTTGTCTTTTGCTAAGTTTATTTTTGGTCCCCCATAACCAAACAAATTCACTATTGAGGGAGGATTGTCTCGGGAGTGATATTCTCATATTACCCATGAGACCAAAATCAGCCGTCAATAAATAATATTATATAATTTTTATATAACATAATTATTCAATAGCCAGCATGTCGTTGCTTTTTCTGCTACTTCTTGCAGCCGAAAAGAGGCAACAAAAAGCAAAAGCAGCCAAGCAGGGCCGAGGTCAGAAGCTTAGTGGGCTCGAGCCCATGAGCTGTCTCGGGTTCCGGGTTTTGTCAGTTAAAATATTAAAATTAAGCAAAACTTCCTAAACGCGGGGCCCACAAATCCACTGTGTATTGACTCCTCAACAGCCAATCGTTGAGTGACAACTCAGACTATTACTCCATGGACGACAAACATGTTGGTGCCATAAAGTGGGCAGTGCAGGTTGTGGTTCTGTGCGCTTCTTTAAAAGTTTGATGTGAGGGTGAGTTGCTGCGGATTTGCATTTCCATCGTCTCTTCATACTGCCGCGTTTATCTCACTTCCTGAAAAGAGTAATGCGCCGCTCTAGTCTAATTATGTATTTTTTTTTTAACAAAAATCATATTTTAAAAACTATATATATATATTAAATGTGGCAAAAAAATTCGGGTCCGATCCGGCACAGCCTGGCCCGTCCAGGGGTAAAAAATCCCAAATCGGGCCGGGCCCGTAAAGTGGAGGCCCGGCTCGGGCTCGGGCATAGCACATTATGCCCTACCCGGCTTAAAAAATTATTATTTATATTTATATTTATATAATAAATTAAAAATATATTTAATTTTTTTATTAATAAAAATCAGACCAGATAAAGCCCGGCCCGAGCCCAAGTTGGGTTGGGCCGAGATTTTCCCAAAAATATACTTACCGGGCTCAGGCCGGGTTTATCAAAACCCGAGCCAAGGCCGACCCATTGCCACTCTTAATATACATATATAGTTTTGATATCTTAACTTTTGAAATTGTCATGTTATTAATTTTTAGAAATGCGACTAAGTATAGTCATGAGGACAATCGATACAGGCGGTTATTGAAGTCCTCAAATTTGAACCAAAATCAATAGCTTCAAATTTTTTTAAAAAAATTAATACATATTTTATTAAAAATAAAAAAAAAATCTCACTTTTAACAATTGAGAATTACATATTTTATAAATTTATCTGAACCCTTCGAAATCTCAGGATGCCCTCAAGGTGACCTTAATGCAATCACTTAAAATAAACATTTATGCCATAAAGCTTCTCTGTTGCGATACATTTTATAAAAAAATTTAAAAAAAAATCCACAGTAAATCCCAAATTATTTGACAATTAATTACTTGCCTCAAGTACAAGCATAACCGTTGACAAAAAATTGCACGCGCAAGTGTGCGCGTGGGGAGAGTCAGTAGCCACAAAAGCTGAGGCCTGACTGACAGATACCTGACCACAAAAATGAAAAACCACATCTTGTCACTCTTTTCTTTTATCCTATCGCGCATTACGCACCCCGTGCATTATAGTATCTCCCTGCTAACTTGCGCTCCCAATCTTCGCGCATTTCGAGTAATCCACGGCTCTTCTGATTCTTCACTTTTTATCGTACGATCTAAAAAGTGCTGACGAAAAAGATTATGATAATGATATAAAATAATTATTAAATTATCGGATTCAATTTGAAATTTGCTTTGATTCTAACAGTTTCAGTTACAACTTTGACTGTAGAATCAGTGTGGATTTGAAATCAGAGTAATGATTTTGATTTCATGATCTTGTTTGATCGACATTTCTAGTTAAAGAGTGATGGGTTGCGTGTATTCGAGAGCTTGTATTGGCGATATTTGCATGCCAAGAGATGCAAGAAGTAGAATCAAAGAGCCTCAGCAAACTACTGCATCATCATCATCATCATCGGACGGTCCAGAAACGGAGACCGGCGACCAAATCAACCAGTTGAATCATGAAGCACGTGACCCGGACCTCGGCATCACGAGACTCTCTAGGGTTTCGTCTCAGTTTCTTCCTCCAGATGGCTCAAGAACCGTTAAAGTTCCGTCGGCTAAGTACGAGTTGAGATATTCGTTTTTGTCGCAACGAGGTTATTATCCGGACGCGCTTGATAAGGCCAATCAGGATAGTTTTTGTATTCACACGCCGTTTGGAACGAGTCAAGACGATCACTTCTTTGGAGTCTTTGATGGGCACGGCGAGTTCGGAGCTCAGTGTTCGCAGTTCGTGAAGAGGAAATTGTGTGAGAATTTGCTTAGGAATAGTAAGTTCCACGTGGACGCCGTTGATGCTTGCCACGCGGCTTATTTGACCACCAATTCGCAGTTGCACGCCGATGTTTTGGATGATAGCATGAGCGGGACGACTGCTATTACGGTTTTGGTTCGCGGGAAGACTGTTTACGTGGCTAATTCCGGCGATTCGAGGGCTGTTTCTAGCTGAGAGAAGAGGGAAGGAAATCGTGGCCGTTGATTTGTCTATTGATCAGACTCCTTTTAGAGAGGATGAGCTGGAAAGAGTGAAGCTTTGTGGAGCTAGAGTGCTGACATTGGACCAAATTGAGGGGTTAAAGAATCCTTATGTGCAATGTTGGGGCACTGAAGAGGCTGATGATGGGGATCCTCCTAGATTGTGGGTCCCAAATGGAATGTATCCGGGGACTGCGTTTACGAGGAGCATTGGGGATTCGATTGCAGAATCAATTGGGGTTGTTGCCAATCCTGAGATTGTTGTTTTGGAGCTCACCAAGGATCATCCTTTCTTTGTGCTTGCTAGTGATGGAGTTTTTGAGTTTCTTTCAAGCCAATCCGTTGTTGAGATGGTAAGATATCTTTTTTTGATTGATTGTTGTTGGCTGATAAATGTTTGATGTGTGTGAAATTCAGAGAGAGGCCTTACATGTTAACTGTTGAAACTCTGTAATCTCACTCTGCTTATGTTAGTCATGTGGTTATGTCAAATTCGTTCGTATAGAAAGTTTTCCCTGAAAACAATTATGTGAATACTTGATCTTTTGTTAGGATTTGGAAAATATCCATTTTCGACTTGAGTTTGGAAAACACAGTTTTCAATGCCCTTTTTTGTCTTTTGGGGGACGCTCACCTGAAAATGATTAATACATATGTATGTATCCAAGTTACTAAAAAGAAACATGCTTAGGGTGCATTTGGTGCACCACACTGTATTTAATAGAAAGGATTACAGTGGACTGTAATGTGTTGTTTTAAACTGTAAATGTATGACGCTGGTTTTATTATGGCTTTTTGACTTTACAGAAGGTATTGAGATTCCAGCCCGTGATCTCAGAAATAACATAAATTTTATTGATAATATTAAATTTATGAAAGCTAAAGCAATAACATGACTATATCTTCAATTTCAAATATTGGTCATGACTATATATCTACATATCTTCAATTTCAAATATTGATCTATTAGCTGCTTTCAATAAGCTCACTTATTCTTAAGAACTTGCCCATGTTATCATCTCTGGAAGATGTCAGGATCCATCATCAAATGGGTCACTTATTCTAAGATTATTAGTTATTAAATATTTATCTAATCTAGGTTGCATATTACGTATTGGTCCATGATTTATGTTTTAAGCTACTTCATAATGTACGCTTTCTTTTCCCTATTTTTAGGAGACTTAATATAATTTCTTCTAGTTTATTTTTTTCCTAAGGTCAGTTTGCTATCTTGCATTTCATCACTACTGTGACTGTCGTTACTAAACAACAGGTCTCCTCTTTCTTCTCTTACTCTTTTTACCAATGTTCTTCATCTGCTACTTTCCAGGTTGCAAAATATAAAGATCCTCGTGATGCTTGTGCTGCAATTGTCGCTGAATCTTATCGACTTTGGTTACAATATGAAACTCGTACAGATGATATCACTGTGATAGTTGTGCATATTGATGGGTTAATAGATGTAAGAGTCTTTTCTAAATTATCAATTGATATGGAATTAATTTGTTCTCGTGTGGTTATTTGTTTCACCACTGGCTGCTCATTTAATTGTTCTTTCCCAGACTGCTGTTAATCAGTCAACACCTCCTGGTGCTTTTTTACAACCCCCTGTTCCTCAAGTTGTAGAGGTTACAGGATCAGAGTCTCCTTCATCCATTGGTTGGAGCTCTAGGAACCAACGTGTAAGGCATGATTTATCACGTGCACGTCTTCGTGCCATTGAGAGCTCACTGGAGAATGGACAAGTTTGGGTTCCTTCATCACCAGCACACAGGAAGACTTGGGAGGAAGAAGTAAACTGATACTTACTTTTTTTAGCTTTTGTATATACCATATAATAGAAAGAAAAAGGTTGTACAAAGTTTTAATCGGTGTGAAGCTCCTTAACTATTACATGTTGTTATCTTACAGGCACACATTGAACGGGCATTGCATGACCATTTCCTCTTCAGAAAACTGACTGATTCTCAGTGTCATGTCTTATTGGATTGCATGCAAAGGGTTGATGTTCAAGCAGGGGACGTTGTAGTTAAACAGGTTTTTGTTATTTTGTTTTTGATTTTGCTCAATGTATTGTGTATAGCTCTGCTATTGTACATAAGTCAGTTGTCTTCAAATGTAATAGTGTGAAATACGTAATTGAGTATGATACTTTGAATATTGATGTTTGGACGACATTAGGGCATATGAACATGTAATGGTTAGAAGATAATAAAACTGGAGAGAACAAAAAATGACTGGCTGTAGCAAAATTTTTGTATAAAAATGTTCTGAGTAGAAAAGTTTTGGCACGAGGAAAATTATTCTTCAAAATAGTGAAATATGCCTAGCATTATGAGGTAACAGGCAGTTTATGATTATTATTGGGGTTTTGTTCACAATTCTTACCTTGGGTTTCTCACTTTCAATGGGGTGCAAATTTTCACATGCAAATAGTCGTTGATTAGATTCTGTTTAGATTTGTTATAATTGTTGGAATTAAACCAACAGAATTTTAATTACTATCTGCAGGGTGGAGATGGTGACTGCTTTTATGTTGTTGGCAGTGGAGAATTTGAGGTTACGGCAACCCAGGTGTGCTTTCATAAATGTTCTTGGAGAGTTGTTTTATATGTATTATTGCTTCATATGTAATTTTAGTTTTAGTAGGATCTTTGAGATTGGTGTTTGAATTGAAACTGCCATGGCAGGAAGAGAAGAATGGAGAGGTACCTAGAGTTTTGCAGCGGTATACAGCTGAGAAGCTATCGTCTTTTGGGGAGCTAGCACTTATGTGAGTTTTTCTTCTCTACCTCTTTCTCTCTTAAATATTTTCCCTTTTTATACCCCTTCACTAAAAAAACACGATATTTTTTTATCAGCATAAAATGATTTTTTATTTTGGTTTCCTTTAAATTGCAAATAATTGGTATTGAGGTGGCAAACAGATCATATAACTAGAGATCCTATATGATACTGATACACACTCTTTATGTATAACATTTCTGATATTTTTTGTGTCCACATGGATGACTTGTTATTTCCTTTGATTTTGATTAAATATTACATGTAATACCTTGTGCATCTCGCTTAAATTGATTGCTGTTTTGGTTGCAGTTGTATATGAATGCTTACTGTTGCTATCTTTGTGATTTGATATTTCAGGTATAATAAGCCACTCCAGGCTTCTGTGCATGCTGTGACTAACGGGACGCTATGGACTCTAAAAAGAGAAGATTTTCGGGGAATTCTGATGTCTAAGTTTTCTAATTTGTCATCTTTAAAGTTGCTTCGATCAGTGGATCTGCTCTCAAGGTTGACAATCTTAAAGCTGAGTCACCTTGCAGATACTCTTTCTGAAGTTTCCTTCTTGGCTGGGCAGACAATAGTTAATGGGGTAAACTTGGTGTCCTGAGAATGTCTCCTTTACCCTGCTTTCTTTCTTTCTTCACACCCCCTAACTTCTTCCCCTTATATTTCTCTGGAATATATTCACAGAATGAAGGCGTCGCTGCATTGTATATTATCCAGAAGGGACAAGTGAGAATTACTTATGATGAAGACTTGTTAAGTAATCCAAATGTGTGCAGTCTGAAATCAGACCATTATACAGAGGATAATAGTACACAGAGTGGTAAAGAGCTCTCTGTGGAGAAGACTGAGGGAAGCTATTTTGGTGAATGGACATTACTTGGTGAAAATATGGGTTCTTTAAGTGCCGTTGCAATGGATGATGTTGTATGTGCTATTTTAACAAAGGAGAAGTTTGATTTAGTTGTTGGCCCTTTGACAAAGATCTCACATGATGATCAAAAGTATGTTTTAATTTCTTCTAGGAAGTACTTCTTCTTATGTTTGTACATTGAAAATTTTACATTTAACATTTCCACTCATCTGGCTCAATTAATGCACATGATAACAATGAGGAAAGTTCTTGAGTTCTAATTTAATAAAACCCACAGTAGGTCTTTAGTTCCAAGATGAAAATAAGGAGCTCGCTTATCGACAACTATATATTCTTTGGATTCTTATTTTTAATTTTGTTGTAATCCTCCCGTCCCCAGAGCCCACAGTGTGGAAAGCCTCGTGCACTGGGTCATCCTTATATTTTGACTAAAATATTTGGTATCCATGACATTGTCAATTCACATCTTTCAGGTCAAAAGACTATTCTTCTGAAATTCCGAAGGAACCTGCCAGACATATTGATACCTCCGCTCTTGCTAAAGTTAGCCTCTCTGATATGGTAATGAATGCTGTTTTGAAATTATGTTGGCTATCTAACTCTGAAAGTGATCTATTCCTTATCTGATGTGATTTTCTGTCTAGGAATGGAAAAAGTGTTTATATTCCACTGACTGCAGCGAGATTTGGCTTGTACAATTGAGAGACTCAGGTTGTTCTTTTGTAGATTGTAATTTATTTCTTTTTCTCTGATGGCTCCTGTTTCTAACTTCTAAGAGCAGGCTCTTTCGAATGGGTTGCTTTTTTGTCCTAAAAGATAAAGCATAAAAGTGATTAACCTGAAAGAATAGTTTGATTTTGTATGGTTGTATTGAAATATATGTTGGAAGCAACATATGTACTGACAAATGATTGTTTTGTGAATGTGAGTGGTTGTCAGAGAATTTGCTTAGTTTGAAAAGGTTTTCCAAGCAGCAGATCAAGAGCCTGGGAAAGGAAGTCCAAGTGTTAAGGGAGAGGAATTTGATGAAGAGTGTCAGTCCTTCGGCTTGTGTCCCTCAAATTCTATGCACATGTGCTGACGGAATGCATGCTGGAATACTACTGAACTCATATCTTGCTTGCCCTCTGGCTTCAATAATTCATACACCACTCGATGAACAATCTGCACGATTCTGTGCGGCCTCTATTGTTGCTGCATTAGAAGATTTACACCAGGTCTGCTGTCAATTTTTTTTTTCCCACTTTCCCTTCCAGTTCCTGAATGTGTTGTATCTCTAGTATAATAGTGATTTTTCTCTCTCTGATCCTTTAGTAATTTGATTTTCAGAGAGGTGTGCTCTACAGAGGCGTGTCACCTGATGTTCTAATGTTGGACCAAAGTGGTCATTTACAGGTTCATTCTACATTGTCATATAAAATAGTTCAATGTTATCATGTCTTCTAACTGTATACAGACATTTTCCTTGTTCTCTCACCACCAAGTCAATTGTTCAGAATTATGCTTATTTTGCATTATTTTTGCTTATCTGTGCTGCAGTTAGTAGACTTTCGATTTGGGAAAGACTTGTCGGGCAACAGAACATTCACAATTTGTGGAATGGCAGACTATTTAGCTCCGGAGATAGTTCAGGGAAAAGGCCATGGTTTCCCAGCTGACTGGTAAAAATGCCCCTGTACATTGTCATGTTTATACTAAAACTTTTCTAACATCACAAGGGGAATAGATGTTTATCAACCGGAATTTTGAGATGAATGTTTGGTGTGCCTCTTATTCCTAAGATCCTTTTAGAATTTGTTGGATAGTTGGAAGAATAGATGTCTAGTGTGGGAAAGTGCACCATGTTTGATGTGAAGTAATAGAAAGGAATGGGGTGACGGGATAAGAAGGTTCATGTTTGTTATTCCCTTCTTCAAACTTTGGAATGCCAATTTCTATCTTAGCTTTGTGCTGCCAACTAATTTGGTGGTAACTGGTGTTTTACAATTGGCATTCTAAAGTTTATGATAAATTGTGGAAAGACAACCAGTAAAATTGTAATTAATTAATTAAACACATTATCTTATGTGAATGTATTTTATTTGTGGAAATTGAATAAAATTTGTGGTTCGACATTTTCAAGGAAAAACAATGAAATAAGCTGTGTTGTTTTGCATTTTTTTGTCTTGAAGAAAGTATTTTCCAAATTAGTGAAGGGAACTTCAGTTATTAACATCTACTTCATCCTTCTTGGTGGGCATACCATTTTATCAAAGATATTGAATAAATAGAATAAGAGCAAAGACTTGGCCCATACTGACCCTAAGCTAGTTGTGTATTGTAGTTTGTTGAAGGTTTTGTAAGTTTAGGTGGTGTTTGCATCAGTCTTAAAAAAAAAAAAATTATATTTTACATGTTAAGTGAACTTTTTGTGACCCTAAAGCCTAAATGTGGGTAATCAATTTGCAGGTGGGCATTGGGAGTCCTGATTTATTTCATGTTACAAGGTGAAATGCCATTTGGATCTTGGAGAGAGAGTGAAGTAGATATTGTTGCGAAGATTGCAAAAGGGCAGCTAAGTCTTCCTCAGACTTTAAGCCCTGAAGCTGTTGATCTCCTTACAAAGGTAGCGTTTTATAATCATTAAGTTCTTTTTTACCCCTTAGATATGTGGAGAAACGATAAGACATTACTTTCACAGTCAGTCATATATCATAACACAATTTTTTTCTTCTATTTTATCTATTTTTATTTTGTAGTTGCTCGTAGTTGATGAAAATACAAGACTTGGTAGCCAAGGTCCCATTTCTGTCAAAACTCACCCGTGGTTCAGTGGCATTGATTGGAAAGGGATTGCAGATTCTACTTCTCCTGTTCCACACGAGATAATGTCGCGTATTAGTCAATACCTGGAAATCGACTTTGAGGATTCTGCTGTCGCTCAAGCTTCTCCACCTCAAGTCGTTGAAGAACTCAATGTTCCTGAATGGCTCGATGATTGGTAGGAGTATACGATTGATATGTTTTTGCGGTTCTGTTATTACATTTTGCAGGGAAGTTCTTTTCTCCTTTTCTGTAAGTGCGATACAGAAGCAGGTAAACGATAGAGAAAACGAAAGATGAATTGCAGATTGCAGCCCTACATTTGCTCATCACCCTGTGATTTTGTTTTGGTGCCATAGCTGATTGGGTTACTTCTTTTGGGTAATTGTGCAGCTTCCTAATTAGCCATCTAACTAATTCATTGGAGAAGTCACTTGGTAATATTTCATAATTTTTTTTCCAGTTTTTGTAATTTCCCATGCTGTAAATAAGTAAATATTGTAAATGAGCGAGGGTCCCCTATATTTTGAATTTGTAATTTCTAGCTTTCCACTTTGGCAGTGGTGGCTGATTGTAGTTTGATAAAAACTGCCACATTTAGTTATTGTTTCCTTTTTGATTATTTTAAAAATGTGGCAAGGAATTCTATTGGAATTGCTATATGCATAAGCCCAATGGTTTGTGTTTATATGCAAAGGATAAGATCGTGTGATTGGATTATCTATGAATATTTTTTCTCGTTTTAGAATAATCAAAAATGAATAGTGTTTAATTGGAACATGAAAACATGACTGAATTGATTCTAAGAGTGGAAGAAGGGAGGAGTTTTTAGGGTTTTTTTTTTTTTGAAATCGTTGAAAATCTTACCGTCAAACCACCCTTTTTGGGCTTAAGCAGAGCATGTAAAATTTTCAACTGTCTTAGGTTCTTATAAGAAGCACATTCTCTGGATTCGAACTCAATACCTCACGATCTCAAGATGAGATCTTGAACTCTAAAGAAGAATTTTTGGGACATTGTGCGGAAACTCACTTGAAAGTTATGATAGATTTGGTAATTGAAATTTAATAGAGTGGTCAGCGTATCAATTCTGATTTTTAGAGCTCTTGAGGACGTGGTATGTCCGCAAGTGCAGGAGCATACTGATACATGCATAAAAGTCTTTTAACAACTTTTAGTTGTGGTGGGTTTACTAAATTTACCGACCAGTGTGAAGTCGCCTTCCAACAGTTGAAAGAAAATATAACTTGTGATTTATTTGGTTGTCTCTGAAAACGCAATCAGCGCAGTTCTCGTCAGAGAAGAATGAAAGGTTTAGCAACTTGTGTATAATGTGAGCAAGCGACTTTTGGACGCAGAAACTAGGTACTCACAGAAGGAGAAGTTTGTGTACTGCCTCATCATGGCATCCAGAAAACTACGACCCTATTTTCAGGCTCATAGCATTTAAGCCACGATCAGCAATAAAAGGCCCGGCCTTGGTAGATTTCTTTACTGAATTCACGGGCTCCATTAAGCAGTCTGAAGGAATGCAACAAGAACAGCCTCAAGAAGGAAACAACGTTCAATATTAGGAAATTTACGTGGAGGGGTCCTCGACCGACGGCAAAGCAGGATAAGTATTGAGAAACACGAGGTACAATATGATCTTTGTTTTGGCTTCCAGGCCTCGAACAAGGAGTCGGGATATGAAACGTTGTTTGTACGGTTGCGTTTGGAAAACGAGTTGTGTGCTCGGAGTCTTAAAATATACAACTGTAATGACTAGTTGCTGCATGAAACATGCATATCATGCAACTGCTTCTAGATGATCCAGCTGCAAGTCACTGCCATCAAGTTGGCATGTCAACATCTAGCAAGCATCCACATCCTACCAACTGCAGGCCACCCTTGAAGACTAATTGAAGAAAAAAATCAAAATACTTTTGGTGGAATCAAGGAGTGATGAGTGACACAAATCAAGGGTGAACAGTAATCATTTTTGTACTATAAATTCAGTCTTCCAGTAGGCTTAGGTATCATCCCCAAACTGTGTGAGATAGAGTGTAGTGAGGTTTTTGATATTGTAAAGTTTATACTTTGTATTTCTATTCTTGAGAGTAATTGAAACATTCAGTTTTTCCTCAAAAACACCCAAGAGTGATCAAGTGAATCACAACAACAACAACGACTCGCAGTTAGTTATCCGTCAGATCAGCGACGAGTATCAAACCAGTGACAAAGGGATGGAAACCTACCTCGAGCAAGGTAGGAGCATGCTCCGAAACTTGTCAAATTATGAAATCTACCAAGTGTCGCGAACTCAAAACGCACATGTAGATGCTCTAGCTCGTCTTGCAACATCATTGTATAGAAAACTATCAAAAAACATCTCGATCGAGCTAGTGAAAGAGCCGAGCATAAAAAAGGCGAGCCGGCCATGGTCATCCAACTGTCCCCAACCTCTTGGATGCACCATTTAGTAGCGTACTTGGAAAGTGGCACAGTCCCTTAGGATGAGAATGGAGCAAGGAGACTTCGTACCAGAGCTTTGAGGTATTGTATTTTCGATGACAGACTCTACAAAAGAGGATTTATAACCCTGCTCATATGATGTATCGACGAAGATGATGCGACCCGAATCCTGCATGAAATCAATTTCGGCCATTGTGGGAATCACGTCGGCGGCTCTTTTTAGCCCACAAGGCTCTGTGACAGGGTTTTTATTGGCCTTCAATGAAGCAAGGCGCATTGGGTTAGTGAGAAAGTGCGACAAGTTCCAACGCTTTCCCAAGATCCTATGAGCTTCATCCGCATATCTATAGTCCATGGTGAGCCCGTGGCTATTCGCGATCTGGGGAATGGATTTGATTGGTCCTTTGCCAGCAGCTCATGGGAATTGTAAGCATGCCATTGTTGTAGTGAACTACTTCACTAAGTAGTCAGAGACATAAAATTTCAACAACAAGATTGAGAAGTTCATATGGTGCAACATAATCAGTCGGATTGAGGTACCACGCAAGTCATGATCGACAATGGAACCCAATTTTATAGCAGTAGTTCAGGCGTTATTGCGAAAAGTTTGGAATCATGAAAAGCTCATCCTCGGTGAGCCATCCATAAGCTCGTGGACAAGAAAGGTCAATGGGCCGAAGAGCTTCCTAAGGTGTTACGTGCATACAGAACCATAGTGGAACATTCAAAGAATGAGACCTGGTTCTGCGACTCGTACTTCCAGGAGCCCAAGAAAGGGACATTCGGTCCCAACTGGGAAAGGTCGTACGTGGTTCGACGTGACCTAGGTAAAGACAATTTATATTTGTGCAGGTTTTCAGTAGAAACATATAATTTCTCGAATCTACATTAAATAAATAATTACACATTATATTTGGTGAATAAGTAATAAAAAATATAGGTTGAATGTATGCAATGCCCGAGTTCTTTAGGAAAAAGAGTCTTAAAAAAGTTTTAAAAAAAGTGTAGGTCTATTGTGTGCAATATGTCAGTTCTTGAAAAAAACAACAAACAATAATTATTAAGAACAATAAAGGAAAACATATAAAAATGAGATTTATCTTTTCTATTTTATATAATTTGAGTTTGGTACATAATATTTATAATTTTTAAATAATCTGTAAGTTTTATTTATGTGTTCTCCTGTAGATTTCTCCCCATATTTGAGTGGGAGTTGATGTTTCGTCTCTAGTAGACGTAGAATTCTGGATGTACTTCAATGTTTGTATTCAATATTCCAGTAGATTGATGTTTCGTCTCTAGTAGACGTAGAATTCTGGTTGTACTTCAATGTTTGTATTCAATATTCCAGTAGATTTCAGATTATATATCTGTAGATTTGTATTGTAATCAAAAAAAAAAAAAAAAGATGTGAATAGTCAGTAGAGTCCCATAATTTATCTTCTTTTTTTTATATTTTATTTGATTTGGGTTTGATACGTAATGGTTATAATTCTTGAATTAATTTTATATTTTATTTATGTGTCGACTTGTATTTGCATAATATTATAATATAATTTTTAAACTCAGTTCGCAATTAGGTTGTTCATATAATATAATTTTGTTTTTTTTAATTTGACTCCTTATTTGAGCTTTTTTTTTCTTTAAAAACTAGAGATTCAATTATGCAATATGTTTTGTTATTTTCAAAATTCAATAAAAAAAAATTATATATTGAACTCGGTGACCAATTAATAAAATATGTATGTTTAATGTGTGCAATACGCGAGTTTTTCCTTAAAAAAATAGCAATTATTATGAACATCAAAGAAAAACACATTAAAATGTTATTTGTGTTGAATATTTTATATGATATGGGTTTGATAAGTTATGAATATAATTCTTGAATTAATTGTAAGTTTTAATTACGTTTGTAATGTGAGAATTCTTAAAAAAGCACAATAATTATTAAGAACAACAAAGAAAAATATATAAAAATGTGATTTGTATTGACTATTTTATATGATTTGAGTTTGGTATGTGGTAGTTATAATTGTTGAATTAATTATAAATTTTAATTATGAGTTGACCTTTATTTGTGGAATGTGATAACATAGGTTAAGTAAAAATACGGATATTCAATATCAGTGGCGGAGCCACAGTGTGACCAGTGGGGGCAGTTGCCCCCACTGGACCCACTGATTTTTTTTTATTATAAATTATATATATATATATTAGAAAATTTAAATAATTAAACAATACTCATAAATACATTAATTATTAATTTTTTGAGTTGTATTTTTTTAATATAATATGTAGGCCCAAGCCCAAGTTAGTTTAAAAAATTCCAATATACTTTTGCATCAATCTTATTTCTTAAACATATCTAAAATAATTATATTTAATTTATATGTATATAGATAATTGACTATTTTTCATTTTAAATCCACTCATTTATGTGTTTTTCCATTTGCAAAAGAATGGAGATTTCATTACATTTAAATAAAAATAAAAATAATTATGTTTATACTTAGGTTTGGTTTTAGTATATAATATACTACACAAATTTAATATACATAATTTTGAAAATAAATTTTTACTTAAATTTTTAGGGTAAATTGGTATTTTTAGAAATTATGGATAAAAATATAATTTTGAAAATTTTGAGTTAATTTATAAGTTTAGAAATTATGGGCTATTTCATAATTTTCAAAAGTATAGAGATCATCTTGTAATTTCAAAAATATCTATGAATTCATCGTATATTATTTTAGTAAGAAAAAAATTTAGCATCCGCTGACTGAAATTTCTGGATACGCCACTGGTCAATATAATCCCATAAATTCTTTGAGTCTTCATTTTTTTAAGAGCTTAAAGGCATTGCAAAAGGTAAAAAAAATAATAATAATAATTTATAAACATATGATACCCATTGAAATATGATTTAAACTAACCCGAGAATTCGCGCGGGATCCCAACTAGTTAGTTTAATGACAATCCAATCATCTCCTTGTCCATTGTGGGTTAAATTCAAATCTCTTATTTTCAATAAAAGATTTTACTAATTCAACTAATTGGCACCCACTATATACGTCATGAGTTATTTCCAATTAATTTGACTACTCAAAACGAGCATTGATATAAATGGAAGAACAGTTCGGAGAAAAATAATAAGAGGATAAAATGATGGTAATTTTATCTCTTTTTTTCCTGATTTAATAAAAGTTACTTAAAATAACAATTGAAAAGAAAAAAAATGGCAATTTAATTATTAAAATTGAGAGAATCGAAGTCCAAGAATATTCATTGAAAACAAGAAAATTGAACAAGTTAATTAAATAATTTAGTCCCAAATGTCGTGGTTTAATAGTGTATGATTCAAGATCTCACTTAAGGTCTTAGGTTCGAATTCAGAGAGAGCTTTTTTTGTAAGAGTTTGGGACAGCCGAGAATTTTATCTGCTCCGCTTAAACTCAGAAGAGATGAATTAACGGCGAAGTTTCTAACTATTTCAAATAATAATAATAATAATAATATAATAATAATTGTTGATGGTGTTTTCAGGACCTATGTTATTTAAGGAGTACGGCATGGGTAAAAATGGTAATTCTCTTCTCGGTCGAAATCATTAATGCCGACCCGACCACAACAGGTAGAGACCGAGCACTTGATGATAGGAGACCGACCACTTTGATTCGGATGACCGAGCATTATCAGATCGGTAGCAGCATTCTCGATCCAAATGACCACTATGACCGACCTCATGAAGACCAAGCACGTGGTGAGGCGTGCTCCGGAAGATAAGGCATCCTATTTTCTCGGATAAGATGATAAGTTATCCTACCTTCATGGGGTAAACTGATAAGTCTGTGTCCTAGTAGAATGAAGGAAATAAAGGTAGTTTTGATTAGGAATCCTTATGGGAAAAATGAATAGTTTTGACTAGGAATCCTTATGGGAAAGGAAATTGTTTCAATTAGGAAATTCTTGTAGGAGAAGGAATCTGATTTCTACACTATTATAAATAGGAGGGTAGAGTGTGCGTAAGAGGCATGAGAATCAAGATCAGAATCAATATCAGAATCATAATCATCAGACTTGTAAACACAAGAGATTGCAGAGCAAACATATTTCAGTAATAAAACTATCACCCGTTCTGTGCCCGTGGACGTAGGTTGGACCCGATCCGCCGAACCACGTTAAATCTCTTTGTCGATTGGCGTATTTATCTGTCTTTTGCTAAGTTTACTTTTGGTTCCCCCATAACCGAACAAATTCATTATTGAGGGAGAATTGTCTCGGGAGTAATATTTCAATATTGTCCTGAGATCAAAATCAGTCCTCAACAATAATAATTAAACAATTTAAAATTTAAATGTTCAGTCAATTCTTGCCGACCTACAAATCATTGAATAAGAAACTAGTGACAAGATCGCTGACCTACTACACAGTTTGAAACTAAAGTATGAAAATTAGTGTTTGTCTAAACGAACAAGTTACAAGAATCAAACCAGAAATAGTAATTTAATTTAATAATATGATTATAAAAAAATATTAGTCTTACAACTACTTGACAAAAAAGTGACAAAAGCTATGATGCATTTTTTTTTATGTGCATGAATACATCATATATGATATATGTTCATTGTCTTAAAGCTATAAAACAAATTCATTATTACAAAAATGTTAAAAATTGAAGATTTGGTGAATGAAAATTACTTGGGAAGTTCTCATTGCCACTCATCTTCTCCTACATCTAAGAGTTTCTTTCTTAAACAATTGAAGTCTGAAATTTTTATAATTTCATATTTTTTTAAAAAAAAATTTACTTATTTGTTTTTTTTCAACTTATATCTCATTGTAAGAGATAAAATATCTAAATAGAAAAAATATTTTATCTGAATTAAAAAATGTCTAAATATGAAGTAAATATTTTATCCTAATAATATCCTTACAAAATATCCATATTTCCTATTCTATAAAACCTAATTCTTTTTCTTGTAATTGATGTTTTCATTATTCTATACTTGTTATTTATTTTTCGTTCTCGTTATATTAGAACTC
The DNA here is from genome assembly GCA_019454045.1 of Zanthoxylum bungeanum. NCBI lineage: Eukaryota > Viridiplantae > Streptophyta > Magnoliopsida > Sapindales > Rutaceae > Zanthoxylum > Zanthoxylum bungeanum. Next base: position 79,221 of record SKCR01023537.1, read on the forward strand.
TCTTTCCTTCAAGTATTTTAATAGTCAAATCTACATTGAACAAATAGATTGATGGTAGATTGCATCATTGGTTTATATTTTCTATTATTGTCCTATATTCTTGTTGTCGTACACTAGCTCAGATATTTATTAATAATAATGGTTTAGTTTATATAACTCATCTGGTTTGATTATAAATAACTAAAATATTGGAGTTGATAGAGCAAATTGGACCAATCACATCCAAAGAAAGCAATTTAAAATCAACTACTAATGCATTATTATAATAAAAAAATTTTAATTTTTGTATTTGGAGTGATTTGATACATAATTTTCTTCGAAAATTATCAACTACTGATGCATTATTTTCAGAATATGACAATGAAGAAGTCGAGTTGGAAAACAACATTGCAAATATGAATCAAACAACAAATGCAAGCAATATTTTTGGACCATCAGATCAAGTCTTCATGCTACAACTATGAGATCAACTTATGAGTCAATTGTTTCAATGATGTAATTGATTTGTTTTATATTTTAATTTTGTATTTGGAGTAATGTAATAATATTCTTAATATGTTATTTAAAATCAATGATTACCTTATTTTATTTTTTATTTTAATTGTATTTTTCTTATTGACACATTCACAAAATGGTTCTTTACTCTCAAATATAAGAGTGTCGAAGTAAT
>SKCR01023538.1:0-43641 GCA_019454045.1 Zanthoxylum bungeanum
GTAACACTAATTCATCATTTTAATTAATGTTCCATTAGTTTCTACAGTTACGTGTATGATGTGTATAAGTAGAAAATTCGAATCTTGAAATGTTTGAGATTTGAATCTATCTTTTGTATAATGGTTATATAATTAATATTACTTGTGTGGGAACACAGGATCTGGGGCGACGCATGTTGTCCCGGGCTCGCGACCCGGTTGGGAGTACGGAGTAGCCACGGGGGACTAAATCGGAGAATAATGGAGTCGCCACCTGGTGTGAACCAGGAAAATGAGATTTAAGGCCGCACTCACCCCTCGCAAGGGAAGACCTCAAACCGTTGGGTTCGGAATGGTCCCTTACTTATGTCACTTGTAATGAAAGGATTTATGTAATAATTTAATCAGGCCTAAGTAGAACTTATTTCCAAGAGTATCATGCTTCTAAATCCACATGCATGAAATTAATCATCACAACATACAACATCACATGGCAATCTCATGAACATATTCTCAATCATATGATATAGAAAACTAAGAACAACCTAATCATGCTTTGGTACTATCTCATGAATACATCGAATGGATAAATGCAGGAATACAAATAATATGATTGACTACACAATGCAAGAGAGATCACCCAAGAGGCAATTATGCATGAAATATGATGAGACAGACTCAGTTCAGTGTGTGCGCGATCGTGTAGCGTTCGTAAACGCGTTCGAACGGTAAACAGAAGGTTCGCGTTCTTGTAGCGTTTGATAACGCGTTCGAACGGATCCAGACCTGATGAAACAAAATACATGCGCGTTCGAGTAGCGTTTGTAAAATGTGTTCGAATGGGAAACAGAAGGTTCGCGTTCGTATAGCGTTCGATAACGCGTTCGAACGGGAACAGACCTGATGCACAAAATGTGACGCAATACATACATAAAAAAGCAAATAGTGAAATACGAAGCGCGGCGAAGCATCGTGGTGAAGGATTTTAATCTCTTCAATTAGAGGACCTTTCATCGCACTTACTAAGCCCATGCGCTCGATAATGTCATGCATACAAGAATAAAGACAATCATATCAAACTTAGTATATCCGATTGAACATATCTTATATCCAACCGAACACACATCAACCAGCGCGGCAAAGCAATGTGGTAAAGGATTTTAACCCCTCCAAATAGGGGACCTTTAATCCGACTTACTAAGCCCATGCGCTCGATTGTATCATACATATAAAAGTAACATGCATAATTCAAATAACGAAAAATAAATAAATCAAAGCAACATAAAATAAAAGAATGTGCCGTTTACTCAAGTGGTATGTGGAGTTGTATCCCGAGTACAGATCATACTACCGTCCATTCAGAATCGGCTATAAAATTTATGTCCGGGTTTCCATCCTATATACCATAAGAGGTGACACATTTTCCATTTCATTCAAGCCACAACATGCATCCACAAACGACTCTGATGCGAATAGAATCCAATAAACAATCAAAAGACGAATATAAACTAATGAGAAAAGTGCCCTCAGGTCTAACCTTTTAAATCACCTCTCGGATGTACGGTACACGATCGTCGGAAGGGTGGATGCTCCGTAACTCTTCCGGTTCACTGGTTCACTGCTCTCGTTCATCGTCATACTGTTTTGAGTCGTCGTTCTCCGTCTTTTGCTGCTGCTTTTGACTCCGATTCGCTGCCGTTTTGCTACTGTTCTGCTGCTGTATTTTAGTTACTGTTCTTGGGATGTTTTGGCTACTGTTTTGGGTGTGATTTTCAGTGGTGTTATGGTGTGGTTCGGGGGCTGTTTTGATGAGGTAAAGGGGCTATTCGGGATGTGTTTTGGTCAAGGCAATGAGGGTTCTTTGGTTTGTGATCTTCGGTTATTGAGAGTGAGGGAGAGTTGTGTCAATAAGCTTGGGTGTTTCTTGTGTGTGTTGTGATTTTCGTGTGAGTTGTGTGTATCTTATGTGTATGAGCTAAGGGAGGCTTTTCTTGTATGAATGAGTTAGGGGAGTTTTCTTGTATGAATGAGCTAGGGGAGGCTTTTCTTGTATGAATGAGCTAGGGGAGTTTTCTTGTATGAATGAGCTAGGGGACTTTTCTTGTATGAATGAGCTAGGGGAGTTTTCTTGGTTATGGGTTGTTTATATAGAGAAAGGCTAGGGCTTCACCTTGTCTCACAAGGAAAGGATTTGATTTGGTGTTGATCAAGGAAAGTCAAAGATTGAGGGGGGATAAATTTGGTTTAGATTAGGAAGTCAATATCTTTAATTTGTTATAATTTATTTTAATTAGGCATGACATCTTTTTAATTTAGTATGTGATTTTGTTTAGTTAGGAAGGAATCTTGTGTAATTGGTGGGTGAATATCTTAATTAAGGAATTCAAATATTTGATTGATTTTAATGTTTATTTTAATTTGGTATGTGACTTTTAGATTTGTTTTGATTTCACCATGTGTTAAATATGTGTTTTAAGTGGGCTTGGGCGTGTGGGCCAAGGCTTGGGCGAATTGGGCTTGATGTGAGGCTAGCAGCAAAACCAGAATTACCAACACCGTTCGAACGCTTACTCGAACGCGGCACGAACTCCCGCAATCTGTTTGGCGTTCGAACGTATACACGAACGCAACACGAACAAAAACAGTGAACCTTGTTTATTCTGAATTTCCCCTTCCGATGTCCGTTTTCCGTGACCTCCGTGACATAAAAGGTAGTGTCTCCAAATGAGACTCATCATAGGGACTTATATGCAAAAATGCAGTGCCTACAGTCGCCCCCACTTTGATGGGACATGTGCAGTGTGTAACAGTGACAATCCTATCAAAGTTATGCAATGCATTTTCACTTACCTAGCTCGCCAGCTGCCTCCTGACTTGCCTGCTGCCTCGACCTGAATTTGATGACGTGCCATTCTTGGCGTGCTAAACCCCGTACTTAGGGTGTCGCGGTAGTCCACAATAGTCCACACTAGTCCACGATAATCCACGGAATCCACATAGTCCACATAGTCCACGATAATCCACGGTAGTCCACATAATCCATATAGTCCACATAATCCATGGTAGTCCACATAGTCCACAATACTCCACAATACTTCATGATAGTCCATGGTAGTCCACATAATCCACAACACTTCAAGATAGTCCACGGTAGTCCACAACATTTTACGATAGCCCACGGTAGTCCACATAATCCATGATAGTCCACGGTAGTCCACATAATCCACAACACTTCAAGATAGTCCACGGTAGTCCACAACATTTTACGATAGTCCACATAATCCACAACACTTCAAGATAGTCCACGGTAGTCCACAATATTTCACGATAATCCACGATAGTCCACGGTAGTCCACAATATTTCATGATAGTCCACGGTAGTCCATAACATTTCGCGATAGTCCTCGGTCGTCCACATAATCCACAACACTTCAAGATAGTCCATGGCAGTCCACATAATTCACATAGTCCACACGCCGTACCTGGCAAAACTGTTCTGATGACGCAGTGGGCCTCGACCCTGAGACACATCCTAATAACTGCAAACGACAACGGGTTGCCTCGACCTAACACTGCTGACAATAGGGACCTCGCCCTTGAACTGATGATGTAGTGGGTCCTCGACCATAAAATGGTACTGATGTGGGCCTCGCCCTCAACTGATACTGATGTGGGCCTTGCCCCAAACTGATACTGATGAGGTGGTCCATTCTCGAACCAAGTTGAGGAGAGGTGGTCCATTCTCGGACCGTTTCGATGAGAGGTGGTCCATTCTCAAATCGTTACTGTGATGCGGTCCATTCCCGAACCTTGCTCCATTCTTGGAGTGCCATTCCCGGCTTGTTCATTCTCGAACTGTGTTTCCATTCTTGGAGTGCCATTCTTGGCTTGTTCATTCTCGAACTGTGTTTCCATTCTTTGAGTGCCATTCTTGGCTTGACTGATTCTGATAATGATATGGGCCTCGCCCCCAGAGTGTCATATCCGGCAAAACTGATGTTGATAATGATGTGGGCCTCGCCCTCAGAGTGCCATACCCGGCCAGACTGATGCGGATATGGGCTTTGCCCCCATGTTGATACTGATATGGGCTTCGCCCCCAGATTGATGCTGATGTGGGCATTGCCCTCAAACTGATGTGGGCCCTGCCCCCAAGCTGATACTGATGTGGGCCTCAGCCCTAAACTGATATTAATGTGGGCCTCAGCCCTAAACTGATATTGATGTGGGCCTCGGCCCTAAACTGATGCTGATGTGGGCCTCGCCCCAAGCTGATACTGATGTGGGCCTCGGCCCTGACTGATACTTATATGGGCCTCAGCCTAGACTGATACTGATGAGGTGGTCCATTCTCGAACCAAGTTGAGGAGAGGTGGTCCATTCTCGGACCGTTTCGATGAGAGGTGGTCCATTCTCGAACCGTTACTGTGATGCGGTCCATTCCCGAAACTTGCTCCATTCTTGGAGTGCCATTCCCGGCTTGTTCATTCTTGAACTCTGCTCCATTCTTGGATTGCCATTCTCGGCTTGTTCATTCTTGAACTCTGCTCCATTCTTGGATTGCCATTCTTGGCTTGTTCATTATTGAACTCTGCTCCATTCTTGGATTCCATTCTCGGCTTGTTCATTCTTGAACTCTGCTCCATTCTTGGATTGCCATTCTCGGCTTGTTAAACCTCATACCCGAGGCGTCACAGTAATATATCCATACCCGGAGTGCCGTACCTGGCGTGCGAAACTGATGTCTCCATACCCGGAGTGCCGTACCCGGAAAAATTGATCTGATGTTAATGTGGGCCTCGCCCCTAGAGTGCCATACCCGGCTAGACTGATGTTGATAAGGATGTGGGCCTCGCCCCCAGAGTGCCATAACCGGCCAGACTGATGCTGATAAGGATGTGGGCCTCGCCCCCAGACTTGATACTGATATGGGCTTCACCCCCATGCTGATACTGATATGGGCTTCGCCCCCAGATTGATGTTGATGTGGGCATTGCCCTCAAACTGATGCGGGCCTCGCCCCAACACTGTTACTGATGTGGGCCTCGCCCCAAACTGGTACTGATGTGGGCCTCACCCCAACACTGTTACCGATGTGGGCCTCGCCCCATATAAATACTGATATGGGCCTCAACCCTGGGACTCATCCCTAAGACTGGTACTGATGCGGGTCTCGGCCCTGAAACTGATGTGGGCCTCGCCCCAACACTGTTACTGACTTGGGCCTCGCCCCAGATTGATACTGATATGGGCCTCGCCCCAAACTGATATTGACGTGGGCCTCGCCCCAAACTGATACTGATATGGGCCTCGCCCCTAGCTGATACTGATGTGGGCCTCGCCCCAAACTGATACTGATGTGGGCCTCGCCCCCACACTGATACTGATATGGGCCTCGCCCCCAGACTGATACTAATATAGGCCTCGCCCCTGTGATTCATTCCTGAAGACTGCTGACATTGTACAGTTGCTGCTTCTGGTTGGCTTGCATTTGACGCTTTCTCTTTTTCTCCTTTGAAACCTTTTATTACAAAACAGAACAAGCACAAAAGGATGCAAATATGTTACGTGTATGCATGCATGCATGATTGAGTTTCCTATCCCGTTGGGTTAGGTCTTCTGCCGGTACTCTTGGTGGCTGCTTGGTCTTTTGAGAAGTCTGTCATCTTCCTTAACCAACGGGTATCTATGATGGCTTTTAAGACAAAATGGGGTTAACATGGTGCATGTATGCATGAGGCGCATGTGATGCAAGAAATATATCAACTCATTAAAATTTTCACACAAATCGGCCCACCATCATTTTAGAAGCTTTTGGGCTAACTGTCATAGGAGTGAACTCGTCCCAGTTTAAATGGCCCAACGAGTTCACATCTCATGGCAAGGAGCCCAACTAAATCCAAATGGTAATGTTCCGAACACAAGCACAAAGTGGCCCATCAATATTTGGAAGCCTTTGGCCCAATCATCATAGGATACGTTCTTGTCCCAGTTTAAATGGCCCAACAAGCCCGCATTTCTGACAATAGTCCAACTGCATCCAAATGAGGATGGTCCACAAGCACATACTCAAGGAAATAATTGTTACTTTAACCATACAACCCCGCTCTATGGGAAGGTTCACAAGAGTGTAGACAAAGGCTCTCATCGGCGAAGGATGGCCCACAACTAGGTCTCCCCAATCAAGGGTTCGAGCGACCAAGTGAGCGCACCCTTTTTTATACACTAAGGTACGTGCCAATGAGCTATGGTGTGTGACTGACTATCAAATGGATTTCCCGTTGTAGATTCCCCAAAAGGAGGGTAGAGCGAGGCTCTCTTAAGTACCCTAGCCTCTTAGGCTCTTATCGCTTGGTGACAGGAATAAACAACGAGTCCTCCAAATTAGTCCATCACAATAGGCTAAGGGTAGATGGCTATATAGGTGCCTTCACAGCTTTTCCTTCTAGGAAGGTAGTGAATGAAGAAAGACACCAAACCATTACCTAGCCTCAAGATGCCCTTGATTAAACCCTAATTTTATCCACTATAGACACGGTCAATTAGAACATAAATCCAAACATTACAAGACAATATTTCGGGGCCGATTCTCTATCCCCAGTGGAGTCGCCAGACTGTGGAGACACAGGATCTGGGGCGACCCATGCTGTCCCGGGCTCGCGGCCCGGTTGGGAGTACGAGTAGCGTTTGTAAAATGCGTTCGAACGGAAAACAGAAGGTTCGCGTTCGTATAGCGTTCGATAACGCGTTCGAACGGGAACAGACCTGATGCACAAAATGTGACGCAATACATACATAAAAAAGCAAATAGCGAAATACGAAGCGCGGTGAAGCATCGTGGTGAAGGATTTTAACCTCTTCAATTAGAGGACCTTTTATCGCACTTACTAAGCCCATGCGCTCGATCACGTCATGCATACAAGAATAAAGACAATCATATCAAACTTAGTATATTAGATTGAACATATCTTATATCCAACCGAACACACATCAACCGGCGTGGCAAAGCATTGTGGTAAAGGATTTTAACCCCTCCAAATAGGGGACCTTTAATCCGACTTACTAAGCCCATTCGCTCGATTGTATCATACATACAAAAGTAACATGCAGAATTCAAATAACGAAAAATAAATAAATCAAAGCAACATAAAATAAAAGAATGTGCCGTTTACTCAAGTGGTACGTGGAGTTGTATCCCGAGTACAGATCATACTACAGTCCATTCAGAATCGGCTATAAAATTTATGTCCGGGTTTCCATCCTATATACCATAAGAGGCGACACATTTTCCATTTCATTCAAGCCACAACATGAATCCACAAATGACTCTGATGCGAATAGAATCCAATAAACAATCAAAAGACGAATATAAACTAATGAGAAAAGTGCCCTCAGGTCTAACCTTTTAAATCACCTCTCGGATGTACGGTACACGATCGTCGGAAGGGTGGATGCTCCGCAACTCTTCCGGTTCACTGGTTCACTGCTCTCGTTCGTCGTCTTACTGTTTTGAGTCGTCGTTCTCCGTCTTTTGCTGCTGCTTTTGACTCCGATTCGCTGCCGTTTTGCTACTGTTCTGCTACTGTATTTTAGTTACTGTTCTTGGGATGTTTTGGCTACTGTTTTGGGTGTGATTTTTGGTGGTGTTATGGTGTGGTTCGGGGGCTGTTTTGATGAGGTAAAAGGGTTGTTCGGGATGTGTTTTGGTCAAGGCAATGAGGGTTCTTTTGTTTGTGATCTTTGGTTATTAAGAGTGAGAGAGAGTTGTGTCAATAAGCTTGGGTGTTTCTTGTGTGTGTTGTGATTTTCGTGTGAGTTGTGTGTATCTTATGTGTATGAGCTAGGGGAAGCTTTTCTTGTATGAATGAGCTAGGGGAGTTTTCTTGTATGAATGAGCTAGGGGAGGCTTTTCTTGTATGAATGAGCTAGGGGAGTTTTCTTGTATGAATGAGCTAGGGGACTTTTCTTGTATGAATGAGCTAGGGGAGTTTTCTTGGTTATGGGTTATTTATATAGAGAAAGGCTAGGGCTTCACCTTGTCTTACAAGGAATGGATTTGATTTGGTGTTGAGCAAGGAAAGTCAAAGATTGATGGGGGACAAATTTGGTTTAGATTAGGAAGTCAATATCTTTAATTTGTTATAATTGATTTTAATTAGGCATGACATCTTTTTAATTTAGTATGTGATTTTGTTTAGTTAGGAAGGAATCTTGTGTAATTGGTGGGTGAATATCTTAATTAAGGAATTTAAATATTTGATTGATTTTAATGTTTATTTTAATTTGGTATGTGATTTTTAGATTTGTTTTGATTTCACCATGTGTTAAATATGTGTTTTAAGTGGGCTTGGGCGTGTGGACCAAGGCTTGGGCGAATTGGGCTTGATGTGAGGCTAGCAGCAAAACCAGAATTACCGACACCGTTCGAACGCTTACTCGAACGCGGCACGAACGCCCGCAATCTGTTTGGCGTTCGAACGTATACACGAACACAGCACTAACGAAAACAGTGAACCTTGTTTATTCTGAATTTCCCCTTCCGATGTCCATTTTCCGTGACCTCCGTGACTTAAAAGGTAGTGTCTCCAAATGAGACTCATCATAAGGACTTATATGCAAAATACAGTGCCTACAACTTGCGCCTCTGAGGTACGAGTAGAAGTTTTTCATTTATTTTATTTAATAGAATATTTCATTCTATTTGATGGAATATCTTTTCTACGATCTCGAGTAATAAAATTATTTATTACTTAGTGTGTAACATTAGATGTTGACAATCGTAGAAAAGACTTGACTTATTGAAGTCAAATACGGTGATAAACTGTAAATGGAACTACATAATCAATAAGATGAAAATACCATTTTATTATAGTGCTATAGGATGTCAGAATCATTCGCAAAGTATTTGATACTTAATGGTTCTGATGTTTTCTTATCAAAGAAAATTATCCTATTACTTATAGTGGGAATGATATTTGATATCGATTCCAGAAATTAGCAATAGACCATAGATCTAAGATTTTTCATAGCTTACTACGATCAAGTTTGGAACTTGATTGAGCTTTTATTAAGAATCGTTCATAAAATGTGCAAATGATTTACGCAGCAAAAGCACAGTGAGCTTATTAAAGGTTTGACCTTTATAGTATGACAGTGAGAAAAGTTATACTAAACAATCTATTGTAGATTCTGAGGAAACTTGTCTCTAGTCGCACTAATTGAATAATTTAATATATGTTGGTTAATGATGATATTACAATATACATTTTAGCTAAAGAATACAAAGTGACATTTCTGAATGGTTTCTTCAGATAAGAGATCCATTGTGATTTCTTAGTTTGAAGAGTTCGTTTTGGAATGGCCCTGGAGTTTGTATTATGCTAAGATTACAATTTAGTATATTAGCTTATAGAGCCTATTGTAGACTCGAATGAGCTTTTTAGAAAGTTGGTGTTTTCTAATTTTGATATCAATAAGATTGTCTGATTTTATCAAAGCATGGAGAATACATATAAGATATAAAGGTTAGTGGGAGCGTACAAATTTCTTTCTAGTATTTTACATCATTATGACATTGTCATTATTAATGTAATAATGAGATATTTATGAGGTAAAAATGTTTATCTCAGTCTTATTTTCTCCAAATGTAGTGGGAGTGGTCTCTATTATATTTGATATAAAGTTTTGTATAAGATATAAAACTAAGAGACTTGTGAGATACTCATATTAATCGTACATAAGATATGATCTAATAAAGGATGCAACAAGACTATCTGTATGACAGTTAGTATAACTGTTTGACAGTTAGTGTGTGCCTTATGTATAGTATTCATCTTTCGTAAAGGATGATTCCTTCTTCGAAAGAGATGTTGACTAGAATGTCTAATCAATCTTATGTATCATAGGATGATGGCATAATAAATACTATATAGAGTACGATAAGAGATATCAATTTAATCATAATTTTTAAGAGTTATTTTGACATCCTCTAAACCATAAGATGTGTCTTGAAACATATTCTTTATTATATTTGAGATATTAAGAATGAGTTTCTTATTAATGGAGAATAAATCCGCAACCATTAGGGTCATATTAGTTTTGAGTCTAATTATGATGTTAGACAGTCTACGTCATAAAGAGTTAGAAAAGATGCAGTGAGAGTGTCACGGATGATTCTACTGTATGAGTAGAATTAGTTGCAACTTATAAAGCATAGTGACCTCGTAAATTAGAAGTTTGTTATTAGTATTGTGTTTGCGGTTGTCTACATATTTTTTTTGATTTGATCTGTAAATAATTAGACAACTTAGTAGCTGAAGCACATTGTTGATATGGAATTTGAGTCATATTGATGTAGAACTTAGTTTTTATAAAATATGAATGATGTTTGCTTAGGAAAATGATTATGTTTGTTGGACAAACTCAATTTTTCATAGCGGGCTTATTTGTTGTTACCTACCTCTTGAGCGTTAGGTGAGTTCTTGAGGGCCATGAGTATGTGATACACATTGGGATGTGTATATGATACCATGGAATGGCACTAGAGCAAGTGGGAGAAATTGTTAGGGTTGGTGCTCTGAGCGCCAATCCAGATCGTATTTATGTCTGATTCATAAATACGAGCAATATCATTTTTCCATAATATTACTAATTTAAATTGTAGCACATCTTGTCTTTTATATACGTATTCGATCTAATTTCGATTAGATTGAAACTAAATCTGATTTAGCGATATGTATATATATTTGACAAAGACGCCATGATTTACAACGTAGTGCGCAGTTACAACATAATTTGTAATTGACATTGGGAAGTGTCACTATAAGTTGTATATCCTCAAATTAAGTTTCTGATCAAGATTTACTGACACGGGTCGGTTAGTAAAATCCGCTGAGCCCAGTACATGTCGTATATCGAACTTGGTCCAATAGTTTATCCCAATGAACCATGAGTCTTGGGAGACTTGTAAAGACATATAGGTGTTTATTTGATAAATATTGAACGACACACCGAAGATTTCCTAATAGATGGTACACCAATATCAATAGGAATCTTCTCGGGTTGAGTAGCATAGTGATTCTTTGACTTGAGATACCACTATGGATATATGAGTTATCCTCCACACTTAGATGGCAGTCACGTCACCGATCTATTTAGATCAGACCTTCGCCTGTTCGTTGGGTGTGGACTCATGCTAATGATATCCTGTGAGTATCAAGAAATGATTCGTCAGTTCTGTGCACAGAGCATAGGTAGTCCATAATTGATTAGCAATCTTTTAAATCTATGGCCATAGTATACTTCGGAAGTTAGTTCTGAATGTTATTTAGAGATTGCTAATAGATACGTCGGTGGAATTATTCCTATAGAGATTTGACGTTTATATATATATCTCTGGGATAATCCAGATACTTGTGACGGAGGGATTATACGTATGCAGTGACCTCGACCTGTATGATTCAACGAGTTTATCTGTGGTCGTCATAATTTACGGGTGGGTGAATTATGGACAAGAAATTGGATTTCGTGACAGATATGCCTGAATCTAGAGTCTCACTAATGAAATATACTCGTAGAGCATTAGGGCAACTATTATGAATAATACTTATTATTTATAACCCGTTTAACGGTTAAACGAAAAATACATGCGGTCTGGACCTAACGGTCATTTCAAAAATTAATGTGTATTTTATTTAATACTTGATTTTATTAAATACACATTAATAAAATATCAAATTGTGATTTTTGATATATATCATTAATATATGTATTTGAGATATTTATTGTAAATATAATACATATATCTAAGATATTTATATTTATTATTTAATTATTTAATTGTTAAATAATTAAATTTATTTATAAAGTAAATATCTTTTATAATGATTTGCTTTATTAAAGCTTGGAAATGGCATGATGCCATTGGAACACATTTTGTTTGCTTTATTAAAGATTAATTGTTAACTTTAATTTTGCAAAATGTGTACCAATGATCTTTAAACAAAATAAAATAATTGTTATTTATTTTTGGAAGCTAAAATTTCAGCCATTAGGTTTTTGTTAACAAAAATTATTTGTTTTCAACAAAAACACTAAGACAAGTTCACAAATATTTTACAAATGGAGTTGAGAGAAAAAAGTGGAAGAAATAAAGAAAGCAAAGCCAAAATTTGGAATTTTTGTAAGTTTTTCACACTTTCTTCTATATAGAAAATGTTTCTATCAATCTTAGTTTCAATTTGTGTTGCTAAGTTGATGTCTCTACTATTTTAGTTTCTGATTAAATTTGTTGGAAATTTTTTTGAAGATGTTAAGCATGTATAATTAATTTATAAGCTTATTAGTGTAATTAAGCTTAATAAAAAGAAAATTAAAATTACCATTATAGAGTTGATTAGCCATTCATAATTAACCTAGAATTATTCTTGATTAATTTCATGATGGTGAGACTTGATTGGTGTGGTAATTGGATTATTAAAGTATTGAATTTTGTCAATTTAATGTAAATTGTCCAATTTGAGTAATTTGTGAAATTAGGGTTCTCAACCCATTGAAATTTTGGGGCTTTTCATATATATGATATAATTTGATGAATATTTGATGTATGTCAAATTTGGGATTGATTGTATTTGATCTTGATTTGTTTTGAACAAATTGGGCCAAAATGTAATGAATATAAAATCTGGGCTGTTTTTGTAATTCTGGAAAAATCTGGGCAGTTTCGGAATTCTAGAAAATTTTCTAGTTTATAAATTTATGTTGCAAATTGTATAAATTATTTTGGGATTGATTTGGAATCAATTAAATATGTATTTGAATGTTTAAGAATCAAAATGATTAATTTACAAAGTATAAAGGTCTCATAGCAATTAATGATAAATATGATTTTCCAAATAAAAATTCAGTTTTTATTTATTGAGTTATTAGAATAAATTGGTTTATTTTAATTGCCCAAGGAAAATATTTATCGGAAATTATTTCGGAGTGAAAATACGTGAAAATGGTGAAAAATGGTATTAGCGGGTAACGACTGCCCAAACAGTGAACTTGGCACTGTTCGGGCAGCCCACGAATTGTCCAAATGTTTTCGGGGCTGACCTGGGCATTCCCCATGAGCATTGGTCAGTCGGTTAGGCCGAAAACGCGTTTTATACTATTTGCGGAAAAAACGTTTTCACAAAAGTTTCGCGATGTTTCTATATTATTTATGTCGTTATATGATATCAAATAAATATGTTTAGGTGAAATATGAATGGATTATTAATATTTGATATTGAATAATTTATTCCTAAGTTTAAAAATTTTAAACAATGATTCGCCCGAAGAGCGCTTCTTCCGCTGCGCCTCCCTGATTTGACCCCAATATTTACATTCAAAGATTTCTGGATGGAAATTTCTTCTCTTATATTATATGTGGACGACATGTTGATCGTTGGACAAGATACAGCGAAGATCAGCCAGCTGAAAAATGAACTCTCTAAGTCTTTTGACATGAAAGACTTAAGACCGGTTCAACTGATTTTGGGAAAGCAAATAGTTCGAAACAAAGGGAGAAAAAGATTCTGGCTTTCACATGAGGGTTATATTGAACTGATAATAGAGAGATTCGATATACATAAAGCCAAACCTGTTAGCATTCCGCTAGCATACCACTTCAAATTGAGCAAGAGTTTGTACCCTTGCCCAAGAAAGAGATAGAGGGGATGTCACTGATACCATATTCTTCAGTAATTGGAAGCCTAATGGATGCTATAGTATGTACCAGGCCAGAGATTGCTCACGCAGTGGGTGTAGTGAACCTTTTTCTCTCTAACTTAGGAAAACAACACTGGGAGGCAGTCAAATGGATTCTCAGGAATCTCAAAGGTACATCGAAGTTATATCTGTGCTACGGGGGAGCTGATCCAATCTTGGAAGGTTATACATATTCAAATATGGTAGGAGATCTTGATAGTAGAACATCTATATAAGGTTTTCTCTATACTTTTGCAGTGAGAGTTATGTCATGGCAGTCAAGATTGCAGATGTGTATTGCATTATCCACAATAGAAGTTGAGTATATTGCAGCAGCAAAAGCAGGAAAGGAAATGTTGTAGTTAAATCATTTTCTCCAAGAATTAGGGATCAAACAGACATAATATAAGATACATTGTGACTGTCAGAGTGCTCTGGACTTGAGCAAGAACTCAATGTATCATTCCTGGATGAAGCACATCGATATTCGTTATATGTAACATCCCCAATCCGGGAGATGCTACCGGTAGGGGATATCAGAACTAACTCCATAAGCCTCTAACTTCTCGACTATATTCTTTACTACTAAACAATCTAAATGCAGAGTCATACATAAGGACCATAACCCAACTCAACAATCAAGAAATGCTTTTATTACTCATAACTATGTACTCAACTATACTTTTCTTTACAACATTTTAATGAACACTTATAATGACTTATACAACACTAATATATGCATGCAACTTTACTTTGACTCTACCTGGACTCTCATGCTCCTGACTTTGAACCGGTGGACTCCAACCCTAGAGACTGTATCAATATCCGTCCTCCCGAGCTCGTCCTCCGAGAAACCTGCAAAATGTAAAAACATGAGTGGCGGTTAGATCACTATACGATCTAAGTGAATGGACGAAAACTGAAAAACTATTGTAAATACTTTTAGTTTCAAAGCCATAGTTCCAAAAATATATTTATATGAAAACTTTGTTGTTGAAAACTTCATCTTTCTGAAAACGACATTTGAAACTCTGGTTTCTAAAAACTAACTCTAAAAATCTGGTTTTCTGAAAAATTATTTACTGAAAACATGTTCTCTGTGTTCTGGTCTGTGTCTGAAAACTTTGACGTATGAGGGCGTTACATATCGTCGTCCCCCCATACGCCTAACTGTAGCCAGCAGTGCAAATCTATGACTTTGGGGCGTTACGTATCGCCGTCCCCCAAAGCATGCCACTACTGTCTCCGAAACTGGTGGTCTTGGGGCGTTACGTATCGCCATCCCCCAAGCCACAAACAAGAAATGAGGGTGCGGATCTATGCTACCACCCAAAATCTGAACTAGAGTCCAGGTACACGAACCTATGTCATCATCTTGGCTCTGAACTAGGATCTAGGGGCGTTACATATCGTCGTCCCCCTAGTCCTCTACATGTGCACATGTCTCTGTCTGTCAATTCCATACTATCTCAAGTTACATACTAGGGTGAGTTTTTACCTCATGCCCCGAAAAACATAAAAATTCATACTTTGAATTTCAAAACTGTACAAAATATTTTCTGGAAATCAGTTTCTTTCTCAAGTATAACTTTGTATGAAACAGCTATAAATAAATCTTCTAACGTCCTAAAGCGTACAAGTATAAGTCTGAAACGACAATAATGAAATAAAAGTCAGTTTAAAGTCTCAACTCACTATTTTCGGAGTCTGGCTAGTTTTGGATCCATTACCGAAGAGAGTTGTGATTCCTGTAGATAATCTAGGGTTAGAAACTTAATTAGCATGTAAATTGTAACAATAAATATCGGAAATTAGCTAAGTTAAATGATGTATCATCGTATCTTGTTTATAAGGTTTATCATGCGTATGTCTCGATGTAGGATATACATATGAACTGATACGAGACCCATAAGGTCGCCTCAAGCATGCTAGAAAGAAACAGGGGTAGCTTAAAACTGATTCGGGCCACATTTTGAACTCGCGTTGCGACGCAAATGAATTTCAATTTTTTTTAGCACGCGTCGCGACGTAGGTTCCTTCTTGCATCGTGACGCAAATCTGGAAAATCAGATTCTGGACTGGTTCTTAAAGTTTTCTTTCTTTAGCCAATACATCCCCAATGCTTCCATATCAATTCTTATCACATAAACTATGTTATTACCCTTCAATAAACACATATTCTACATCCAATTATCATCCGTAACTACTCACTAATCCTCAAAATTAGTAATTTTAACCAAACTTTAAAACCTCCAAATTTGGGTATTTATCTCCTTAATCATTTTCCTTACTTAACAATCACCAATATACAATTCTTATCATGCCAACATCTCTATTCTATCATCATATTTTCAAAATTCAACAAACCAAAATTTGGGTAAAGTTTTCATACCTTCTTCTTTTTCATTTTCTTCATTCCCTAAGGCTCCCATGGTTTCCATGATCATTGTTTGCTTCATCTTCCTTCTTTCCTTCTTCTTCTTCTTCTTCTTCTTCTTCTTCTTCTTCTTCTTTCCCTCTCTTTTTCTCTAGGCCACGTTCTTCTTTCTTTCTCTCCTTTTGTTTCCAAATTTTTGTGATGAGTGAATATTGAGCTCTTTATATAAGGGGGAGGGGGTGTATGATATTTGAAAATATGGAGAAAAGTGTAGAAAAGTCTAGAAAATTTGAGATTTCTCCTTTTAACCCCGAAATCACTATTCATTCGAATTTGGACTCACGTTTTTGTCCAGCTTATGGTCCGAATTTGGGAAACTATTCAACACAAAAGTTGTAGGTCTCGATCTCAGCTTTCCGGTGATATAAAATTCATAAAAATCGGAGTTCATATGAAGAAGTTACGCCCCAAATACCACAGGCTGTCCAAAGGGAACTCTGTATAGTCTCGTCTCGGGACTTCAAGGAATTTACCGATTGTCTCCAAAGTCATGCCATGAGCATATTTGAGTCCCAACATAATTTATTTTACGTGTCTTCATCCCTTACGTAACAGCATCATTGTAGGCAGTAGTAAAAAACTATCGTCGTTATAAATTATCCCCCCCTTAAATAGGATTCGTCCTCGAATTCTTTCTGGTGTCTAACTCTTGGTTTTCTTAGTTTCGAGAATATCTAGAGATTCTACTGTACTTATCTTCTTGTCTCTAACCTCTACTAGCTACTTGATTTTTCCTCTTTTCTCTTTGTAATACTTCTGCTAAGTATCCATGACTATTTCTTTTCTGGACCTTTAGTTGTACTCAATATATCTTATCTCCAAGATCTCTTTCTTATAGGTCTTTACTTACGCTCCATAATTTCTTAATTTGATCAGATTCCTAGTGGCTGATACCTTGACTCTTACTAAAGATTCTACATGTACTTAGTATTCCTTTGTTCCATTTGTCCAACTTGATCTTATTATTATTTCTCATCACTTAACTATTAACTCTCTATACATCATTTACAACCTTCAGCAGTCTATAAGCTTCTCTTCTTCAAGTTCCAAAGTTTCTTCGGATTTGGTTATGGTTAAAACTTATATTCTTTCATACTTTGCTTTCAAAGGTCGTTACTCATATTCTTGCCAATACTCTGTTGCCCGAGGATTCATTTTCTATGACAATCTCAGCTTCGCACTAACTTTTTTTCCCGTTTTCGTACAATAATACTAATCTACCAAACCACCCATATCCGCGACTAAAACCATCCCAAACCTGCAGTGGTTTGGTCATCCTAAACTATGGCTGGGTACCTTATATGATTGATTAAACATTATTTTCCTTGTTATTACTTACTGTATCTTTTACTTATTATGTATTCTTTCCTACTGTTGTTGCACCTTAACAATTCTACTCTGTAGACTTTTCTTAGTATTCTTTTCATCCTTCACTGCATTCTACCATCTGCTAAGAACTTTCTTGGTCTATGTTTCTGCCTTTTTACCTGGGGAATATCTTCATTCTTTACGCACCTATCATTTCCTCAGACCTTGTTTTCTTGAAATATCGATTATCACTTGACTACTACCTTATTTTGGTACTGTTCTAACTTAACAACTTCCTTTCTAACTCTCAATAGCTTCACTTGTTCATTCTTGGACAATATATGTAGGTCTCCTTGTTGGGTTTCTATTAAGTCCCAAGGATCATTAATAAGAAATGAAACAAGTATGAATACACAAAGGAGAATGGCGGAATCATACTCACAACGATCGGATTGGATGCATCGAAGAAAAAATCTTTTCCTCCTTGTTGGTGAAGCTCTCGGCCATGGGGGGTTTTTGGACTCCATCGTCATCTTCAAGCTCCAAGCTTCATCAATGGTGATTCCATGCTCATGAGATGGTTTCCCTATCACCTTGTATGCCTCTTTGTGTGCTAGCACCTTGATGATTTGCCACAAATCACCATCTTCATCCTTGCTATATTCGGCCTTGCCAAAAATGGAGAAGAAAGTTGGTTCAAAACCGAGAGAGGGAGAGGAGGGAAAAGCTCAAAACCGTGAGCTATATGAAAGAGAGAGAAGAAATTACTTTTGTATATCTTAATTGATTTTCCAAAAATAATTAAACATATACCAATTTTTTAATTTCAAAAAATCAAAAAGCAAAAGGCATTAAAGCCTTCCCAACTACTCACATCAAGTCACATCACTCATGAATAGTGACTGGTGTCAATCACTCAAAGTGAAAGACATCTATCACTTGATTGACGAATGATATGATGCTAGATGCGACTAGCGATTTGATGCTTGATTTGACTTGCGTGCCGCACTCGAATTCGAAATGCGAATGCACTCGCAAATAATCCCGGGCTCGGTTCGTTAATTCCAAATTAACGAATTTTCCATTGCGTCGTAATTAAATCTAATTTAATTAAATAATCATGCCTAGCATAATTACTATTCACTTCGCTAACGAATAAATTCTAAATTAATTCGTTCGCCCGAATTAAAATATGATTTTAATTCCTCGTCGAAATCCAATTTCGTTTAATATATCGAATATATTAATTTATCGATTAATTCCAAATTAATCTCTCTCACTCTTTAAATAATATTTTATCCCAGATAAAATATCTTTGTAATTAATTCCAGATTAATTTTCTTTCTCATCAAATTAATCCCAGATTAATAAAGTGCGAGTCATACATCATCGGTGAATCTTCGGGAAGCGACCCATGAGATCCCCGGATATGTTAGCAGTAAATACGGTCGTCAAACTATCCGAACAAGTAAGTACCTAGTACTACATTTATACCGATTTACAAGACAAGGTTGGCTTCTAGCAAAGCGCCATGCCTACCCAATTCTCCAGAAACATGCTTACATTAATAAGCGATCTATATCAGGCGTAGTATACGTAGTATTGCGTATTTTGATCCAGTATCGGATGATCACGTGCTAGGCCTGGGGCTGGAATTTTGTCTACCCTGTACGAAGCACATATCGGATGTCTGGTAACTAGTCTCTATAATCGGATATACATGACCTAGTCATAATACCCCGATAGCTGCAGCATATAACAGAACAAGTTATGTATCCTACGTGATCATCATCTCCACTATAACTGAAGTGATACTTCCATCTTGACATCACACCCAATACACTACGATTCTCAATATACCCAGAAGAGGCGTACACAGAACCGGTTAAAGCCCTGGACGACCAAAACCAAAACATATTGATTGTCGCAAGTATTAGCGGTGCAAGTATCAGGTTAAGACCAAATACACCTACCCTGAATTTGGACTTCCATAGACACATAGTTATACTACCAATGGAATTTTGAAGGGGTCTATCCAGAGCGAAGCTGTTTCCCGTACCATCGGTAAAACACAACCTCCTATTACACTTGCATGAGTATCCTATACCCAAATATATGAGAACTATGCCGTTGTGCCCTCACAACGTGCACAAGTGTAATACTAGTCTTTTACGCATTTATCGATGTCCAATCTCGATAATACTCTGACTAGGGATATTTAATGATTTATCCTTCGTGGACTGATACTGTCTCATATCATTCTCAATCCAGGAACAAATCATAAGGATATCCTATCATTTATACATCTTAGTGATCTAATCACAAATGATAAGAGAGCAATCTCCTTTGTCACATAGTTAATTTGTACATTAACACCATGATCTGTACAAATAGTGACGCTATGGGTCATAATTGTCCAACAATCTCCCACTTGGCCTATAGCCAGTCACTCGAGTGTCTACCACCCGAACTATATACGGTTGGCTCAAATTGCTGAGTCAAGGCTTTCATCAGCGGATTTGCATGATTATCGTCTGATATGATTTATTCGATCATCACATCTCCACGATGTATGATCCGAACGAATCAAATGAATATCGAAGTATGTCTCTGGATCGTTGATGAGACCATTAATTCTTTAGCCTCTGTTGTAGCCTAGCTCAGCTGCTAACAGAACTATATCTAATCTAATTAGATTTATTATCGACCCAGAAGGCTTCTATTGCCGCCTCAGCTGCAGCAATAACGCGCATTTGTTGTTTATTCGGTAACAGTATCTTGCTTGGAATATTTCCAGCTCACTGTTCCGTTATTCAAACTTTATAGTACCGTTTGCGACTTATAGTCATTTTATCGGTTAGGAAACTTGCAGTAGTGAACCTAGTCACTTCAACTTTTCCATCTCCATAGTAAAAGACAGCATCCTTAGCTCTCTAAGATACTAACGGATGTTTTTAACTTCAATCCAGTGACCATCACTGGGATTGGCCTGTTTGTGAATCCATATGCTCAAAGTGTATGAGACACCAGGTCGCGTACATTTTTCAATGTACGAGTTCTCGATGAGTTTTAACAATTTTAAATCTAACCCAGTAGATCTTTATTCCTAGAATAAAGGTTGTTTCTCCCAAGAATTCTACGGAGAATTTTCATGAAAGCCAAGTTTTCACCGATTGTTTTATGGGAATATCATTTCCAAGAAATGACATGTCATCATTATTGACATTATTGTCAGTGCGCCCCCACTAACATCCTTATATACACAAGAATGATTTTTCGTTTTGAATTAAATCATAAACTATTATGATTACATCAAAACAATAATTCCAAGAATCTAATGCTTGCTTCAATCCAAATATGGATCGAATAACCTGCAAAGCTTGTTTGCTAGTTTTGGTACGACAAAACCGACAGGACGTTGTAAACATCCTTCTAAAGGTTTCCGTTTAAGGAAAGCGATTTTCCCGTTCAGCTGTCATATTTCATAAATGAAACATGCAGCATTAGCAAGCATTATCCAAATGGATTTACCGTGGCAACAGGTAAAAGTTTCGTCGTAATCAACACAATGTTGATAACGATACCTGTTTGCTACAAGCCTAGCTTAGTACGTTGGTATGTTGCCATCCATGTATGTCTTCCTTGAAGAGTTATATAGTACCAGTAGGCACAATGCCTTGCGATACATCAACTAGTATCCAAACTTGTTGATATACATGGAATCCATTTCGGACTATCATGGCACTTTGCCATAATAGGGAGTCGATACCTTGTATCACTTCCTCGTACGTAGTCAGTTGGTATACCTCAATAAGATTGACATCTTTATGAGGTGAGATCAGAAACCCATACCCCAGGTTGTTTTCTGACTCTCTCCGACCTACGCGGTTCTTGTGTATTCGAATATTATTGGTAATAGTTTCATCCTTGATGAACTATTTATGTTCCATTAAGATTCGGTGCCTTGGAATAGTATTACTCCGATTTTCATCGAGTTTTACTATCCTCCCACTTACCACTGCATATCGGTATTCCTCTTAGGAAAACCGCATGGCGAGCAACAATTACATTGTTCTCTTGTGAGTTGTATAAGTACTATACTTTGGTATCCCTAGGATAACCTACAATTTGGCACTTATCCGATTTGGGTTTTAGTTTGGTATCATACAAACATATGCCCAGCATTCCCAAGTTTTCAGGAATGTGAAACCTGGTTTATTTCCTATTCATATCTAATATGAAATATGTCAAACAGATTTTTATGGAACCTTATTCAAAATAAGTTATGCACTGTTAGATGCTTATCCGCTGAAGGAAATGGTAGCTCAGAGCGACTCATGATTAACCTTATCATGTCCAACAAGATTCGG
Organism: Zanthoxylum bungeanum; assembly: GCA_019454045.1. NCBI lineage: Eukaryota > Viridiplantae > Streptophyta > Magnoliopsida > Sapindales > Rutaceae > Zanthoxylum > Zanthoxylum bungeanum. The sequence goes on from SKCR01023538.1 coordinate 21,829, forward strand.
TTACTCTGGTTCGGACACACCGTCAAGATGACGTGTTCCGGGAGGAGTCCTATTTGAAATAATACTTTACTCTTTCAAGTATATTAGAAACTTATTGCCTAAGTATTTTCCATTACGGTCTTACCGTGACAGTTTAATACTTTAGCCGATCTGTTTGTCTACTTCGTGTCAAAACTTTTAAAAGTTTCTGATTTATGTTTCAAAAGAAACACATAACCATAACCCGATGCCACATCCGTAAAGGTCACGAAATATTCATATCCACCTCTAGCCTAGCTAGACATGGGCCCAGTTGCTTCATTATAAACTAGGGCTTACAGATCGGTGGCATTTACACTTTTACCAAGTAAATGTGTTTTAGGCACTTTGCCCAATAAACTAGATTCGTAGACTTTATTTGATTGGAATCAAAATAGTCTTAGTACCCACTCTTCAAAAGTGCGGATATACGCTTCTTCTTTGATTGTGTCCTAGACAACAATACCACAACCAAGTTTCTTCTGATCAAATCAGTTTGAGCTATTTGTTTGTCATGTTATATGTTTGAGATATATTTATATTCAAAATATAAATGTTGTTATTCACATCTAATGTGTTTATCTCAATATCAACTTTATATAATGAAACACTTTAGTGTTCTAGAATATAAAGGTAAATCCGCAGCGGATTAAACACTAATATAGAGATAATGTTTCTAGTCAAACTAGTTACATTATAACAGTTTCCAAATTTAGGTACAAACCCGAGGGTAGTTCCTAAAATAGGTTTTTACGGTTGAAACAACGATTTTTGTCCCGTTTCCAATTCGCAGATAAATCTCTATGGAAGTCAGTATCCTGCTCAAAGCAGATTCTGAACACCGGTATATATTTATGTACCACACTAAGTATTTAAAATCCAATTTTTAATAACAGTAATGAACATATTTATGACAAACATATTTGAAGTCAGAGCCTTGCCCCGTCCTCAATTCCTTCAGGTCTGCTTTGTCTAAACGGCAGTCACGCTTCCGCGATCCCGTTTGCCACAATTAGGGCAGACATTTTGGGATATGTCATTTATCTTCCTAGAAGATTATAATGATTTTGCCTTTGCCCATTTCACATTTTAGAATCGTTCGGCCTAGCCTGAGCCTTCTGGAATGTCGAAGTAAGGTGCGACTAGCGCTACTTGCCTTATTGCAAACTTTGACTTTATCTCATTGAGAATAGTCATTAATTCTCCAAGAATTATTTATTGCAATTATAGTACTTCTTAAATCTAAGTATATATTTATGAAGATCCTTCAATTTCATTATCATACTTTAAGGATCTAATCCTTGGTTCTGATAAAGAAATTAAGGAGTCTATTGCGACAAGCTTAATGGATTAAGCATTAAGTTATCATCACATGAATCTTCCAAAGACCATGCTCTACTATTTTCTTAACTCCGGGATTAGGCCTAATATGTTATTTTATCAAATAAAGTAACTTATTATTTTCCAGGACCATCCTGAAATTTTATTCCCAATTTGAAATTTAAGCCATTTAAATACATTTTCCCTAGGATTATGTTTTAAATGCCGATCTTTCAATTTTATCTTGATTTTAATAGTCCAACTATTTAATCAACAATTTAGGTACTATTTATTATAATGATTATTATAGTACAACTATATTAATCAATTATAATTTAATTATTTGAATGCAGTCCAACTGTTTTAAAACAACAATAATTTAAATATTACTCCAACTAACATTTAATTTATTTGACGAATGATATTCGATTGAGCTCGTATGGCAAGTATTAAACGAATATTGCAAATTCAATTCTTGCCTCCCACTATTTTTCGGCGAGCCTCTAACCCTCTGTCGAGTGCTCGGGAAACCGTGTTTCCTAGTGGTCTAGGATCCCGTTAAATATCACACAATCTTGACTTTGGCCAACAAATTGTATGATAATTAACTAGGTAGATCTCTAAGATCAATTGGATCCAATCCAATTCCTAGATCCAGTAGGGGGACATCCAAGTCCGAAACATATATCTTATATATGCCAATATATCCAATATATTACCTAACCTTTTTCCTCTGAATCAACTAAGCCTTGGCTTTGGCACAACAAACTTAGTGATCCCAGTTAAGCGGAACCCATTGACCATGGAAAGCTTCGTAATCAATGTCGATGGACAAGAAGTGGTCTTGACTTTGGCCAACGAACCACAACTTGGACAAGACACCAATATGGAACAAAGCCTTCGTGATTCAAACACATCCTTGACGGTCAAAGGCCTTGACTTTGTCCAACAAGCCAATGCCAGTCTTGGATCTTGAGTAAGAATCACTCAATGGAAGGAAAAACGCTTAATCTTTGTGAGGGTTTTTCGCGTGCAAATTGGCAACCAATTTATTATCTTTGTTAGGTCTCATCATCATACACCCTTAAACATGCATTCTAAATACATAATAAAGCGCGTATAATAAAATAATAATGATATGCGGATGGATACTTTACACATTGATCCTAGATCAAATCTCTCTCATTCCTCTCTCCCGCTAGCACAAGTATTTACTTATACCCGTTACACTACACTTCTAAAGAAACCTCATTTACATTGAGGGGAATAGGTGAGAAGAGAATACAAAGAGTAAGGAGGTAATAAGGCTGGACACGCAGGTCCAATTAATAAATTCCAAATTTATTACAACAATTTCCAAAATTGCCCCACCCATCTAATACATCTGATATACATTATTCATGCATCGCAATCATGTATTCACACAAGCATGTTATCAATCAATCTAATCCAATTAATTAATCTGAATATTAATGACCATCAATGTTCAAACAACGATTTGATTTTGCGCGAGTCAAACTCGTTTACGAATAAGTACTCAAAGTACGAATTCTCGAATTAAATTAAACTACATAATTAAATCCAATTCAATTTGTATTTAATACTAATTCGCTATTTAATTCCAAATTAAATACTACACTTTATAAATTAACTTTTACGACTTAAATTTCAAATTTAATCGTTACGGGTCTCAAAGCCATATTAACGTCCAACGTTAATTTAATTAAAGTCCAATGGGCTTTTAATTAATTTCTTAAGGCGTGGACTTTTGGTCAACTCGGGTCAAACCTAATAACAAAAGCCCAATCAAGGAATTACCCCATAAGCATAGAAATATATTTAGGCCCATTATGCCCAATTAAATTTATTAAGGTCCATTAGTCGCATTTGGGCTTTATGTAAGCGGTTTTGGGCCCAATTGCATCCAACCAATTTAGCATAAACCTAACTTGGTACAACCAAACCCAATAAGCCCATTTACAACTTTCAAGCCCAATTTTACAAAATAGGCCCAACATAATTAAATTACAAAATCCAATTTCACAATTTAATTACCTAAAGTGTATAACACAATTAATTACCCAAACCAATATTTCCAAAACATCAATTAGCCTAATTAATCATGCTCATTTACATTAAATCATGTCCAACACAATTACAAAAAAAATCTGACCAATTCATGCTCTTTATGTCTCGGCTTTGGGTTAATTTTATGTCAATTTTATTCAATCCAATTAAATCAAATCCAACATTAATCAACATTCCCAATTGATTTCCAAAACATCCAATGATCAAAATCAAAAAATTCCAAGACTTAGGCAATTATATAGGATTCGGCCAAGCTAATCAATTGGGGAAAAATTTTCCAATTCAAAATTCATCAATTGACAATGCATAACACTATGTTATCATCAATTAAGCATACTCAAACATCCAATTTCATCCAAATATGCTCAAATCATTTTTACCCAAATTTTAACCCTAATCAAGTTTCATGCTTTTAATAGCTCTGATACCATTGTTGGGTTTCTAAGTAAGTCCCAAGGATCATTATAAGCAATGAAACAAGTATGAATATACAAAGGAGAATGGCGGAATCATACTCACAACGATCGGATTGGATGCATCGAAGAAAAAATCTTTTCCTCCTGTTGGTGAAGCTCTCGGCCATGGTGGGTTTTTGGACTCCATCTTCATCTTCAAGCTCCAAGCTTCATCAATGGTGATTCCATGCTCATGAGATGGTTCCCTATCACCTTGTATGCCTCTTGTGTGCTAGCACTTGATGATTTGCCACAAATCACCATATTCATCCTTGCTATATTCGGCCTTGACAAAAATGGAGAAGAAGTTGGTTCAAAACCGAGAGAGTGAAAGGAGGGAAAAGCTCAAAACCGTGAGCTATATGAAAGAGAGAGAAGAAATTGCTTTTGTATATCTTAATTGATTTTCCAAAAATAATTAAACATATACCAATTTTTAATTTCAAAAAATCAAAAAGCAAAAGGCATTAAAGCCTTCCCAACTACTCACATCAAGTCACATCACTCATGGATAGTGACTGGTGTCAGTCACTCAAAGTAAAAGACATCTATCACTTGATTGACGAATGATGTGACGCTAGATGCGACTAGCGATTTGACGCTTGATTTGACTTGCGTGCCGCACTCGAATTCGAAATGCGAATACACTCGTAAATAATCCCGGGCTCGGTTCGTTAATTCCAAATTAACGAATTTTCCGTTGCGTCGTAATTAAATCTAATTTAATTAAATAATCATGCCTAGCATAATTACTATTCACTTCGCTACCGAATTAATTCTAAATTAATTCGTTCGCCCGAATTAAAATCTGATTTTAATTCCGCGTCGAAATCCAATTTCGTTTAATATATCGAATATATTAATTTATCGATTAATTCCAAATTAATAGCTCTCTCTCTTTAAATAATATTTTATCCCAGATAAAATATCTCTGTAATTAATCCCAGATTAATTTTCTCTCTCATCAAATTAATCTCAGATTAATAAAGTGCGAGTCATACATCATCGGTGAATCTTCGGGAAATGACCCATGAGATCCCCGGATATGTTGGCAGTAAATACGGTCGTCAGACTATCCGAACACGTAAGTACCTAGTACTACGTTTATACTGATTTACAAGACAAGGTTGGCTTCTAGCAAAGCGACATGCCTACCCAATTCTCCAGAAACATGCTTACAGGAATAAGGGATCTATATCAGGCGTAGTATACATAGTATTGCGTATTTTGATCCAGTATCGGATGTCACGTGCTAGGCCTGGGGCTGGAATTGTGTCTGCCCCGTACGAAGAGCATATCGGATGTCTGGTAACTAGTCTCTATAATCGGATATACATGACCTAGTCATAATACCCCGATAGCTGCAGCATATAAGAGAACAAGTTATGTATCATACGTGATCATCATCTCCACTATAACTGAAGTGATACTTCCATCTTGACATCACACCCAATACACTACGATTCTCAATATACCCAGAAGAGGCGTACACAGAACCGGTTAAAGCCATGGATGACCAAAACCAGAGCATATTGATTGTCGCAAGTATTAGCAGTGCAAGTCTCAGGTTAAGACCAAATACACCTACCCTGAATTCGGACTTCCATAGACACATAGTTATACTACCAATGGTCCAATGGAATTTCGAAGGGGTCTATCCAGAGCGAAGCTGTTTCCCGTACCATCGGTAAAACACAACCTCCTATTACACTTGCATGAGTATCCTATACCCAAATATATGAGAACAATGCCATTGTGCCATCACAACGTGCACAAGTGTAATACTAGTCTTTTACGCATTTATCGATGTCCAATCTCGATAATACTCTGACTATGGATATTTAATGATTTATCCTTCGTGGACTGATACTGTCTCATATCATTCTCAATCCAAGAACAAATCATAAGGACCTCCTATCATTTATACATCTTGGTGATCTAATCACAAATGATAAGAGAGCAATCTCCTTTGTCACATAGTTAATTTGTACAACAACACCATGATCTGTACAAATAGTGACGATATGGGTCAAAATTGTCCAACACTCATCTCTTTGATCTTTCTCTACTATTCTTTTATATCAACTCGTCTTCTATACTCGATTGCATGCTAGAATATCTTCTCTTTATGGATTTCATACAGTGATAAACTTATTTTCTCGGTTCTATATAATACTACACTCCTGTCAATACTTACCTAGTATTTCCTCTCCTGTTTATTGTTGTGCCTTGACAATTTCACTTTCAATACTTGTATCAACTAACCTTTTTATTTACTCTTATACTTCATTCTATAACTGAATCTACTATGGATCATATCTTTGTTACCTTACTCGAAGGATATTTGTTCTCATATGTCCTTGGTTATTCTTAACGTTGCCCTTTACATTCTTATCGTATGCTTAACTAGTACTTCTTCTCTTTGTTACCATATCTAATAGCTTTTCTTTAAATCGCCTACTTAGGCTATCTCGTCCTTTCTTTTTATTCTGATTTGTTGTTGTTCTTAAGAGTCATATGTTGTGATCATCTATCACTACACTTATACTTGCTTCTGGATTATCTCAAGGTTACGGTTCAGGTCCATCTTTGTTACTGGTATCGATCGAGGGTTGGGAGGGTGGGAACTAGTCTTGAGGCCCTTCATAAAAATCTGAGTTCATATGAAGAAGTTACGCCCCAAATACCACGGGCAGTCCAAAGGGAACTCTGTACAGTCTCGTCCCGGGACTTCGAGGAATTTACAGATTGTCCCCAAAGTCGTGCCACGAGCATATTTGACTAACATATTTATTTTACGTGCCTTCGTCCCGTACGTAACATTATCATTATAGGTAGTAGTAAAAAACTACCAATCGTTACACTATCATTGGATACACAAGGTGATGGATCAACAACTGCTGAGACTAGTGAAGATCCATACAGATGAGAATCCAGCTGACATGTTAATAAATGTGGTTACTCAGGACAAGCTAGAGTTGTGCAGAGACATAGCCGGGATAGTTGTCAGATGATAATCGTTTCAGATGCAACTGGAGGGGGAGAATTGAAGATAATTTTAGGTGGATGATTTTCTTCTTTGAAAATGATGCAAGCTTCCAAACTACTTTAGGTGGAGCACTGTTCATTTGTTAACAATTTGGGATAGAATTTTACTATAAATAGGGAGCTCATTTGAGAGCTCAAAGCATCCCAAAATATTAAGCTTCAATGCAAGAAAGCTTAGAGAGTACAGAGAGTGAGATTTTTTTTTTTTTGTAATGTTTAAACACTTTGTAAATTATGTCATTGTAGTAATAAAATTTGGTTTTTCCTCATAAACACTCTTCAATGATCAGAGAATCACAACAATGTTTTAGACAGTAAGGCATGAGAATTGTGTAGTATTATATTTTTTTGCATAAAAATCTGTTTTCAGAAACGAAAATTTACCATCGCTCTAGCAAGTTAACACAATCCATGTGTATACAAAATGCAAATAAAAAAAGTAACAGTAACTGTTTAACAAATGCATCAATGTCTGAAATGAGAATTAACAAAGATTCAGAGAACAACAAAATGAGAAAAGAATTGAGTGATATTAAATCATCTATCCGTTGCATACATAAGAGAATCTAGCTCAAAAATACATCAATTGCTTTGCTAATCGAATATCCGATCCGATCCATTCCGATCTGCTTATGGGTTAAACTTTGAACGGATGGTAGCAACTTTCTTCTTATCAAACAAGAAAGTCTTGGAAAGAATGTCATCATTGATAGGAGGCTTGGATGTGAAAAGAGCATGTGCTACGCCGCTGGTACCAGGGTTTTGGGAGTTGAGTGCTGCAAGTGCAACAGCATTGACAGTTCCCACATTCCTCTGATAATGGAGCAAACCCATTGGAAAAGCAAAAGCATCACCCTTGTTTAATATCTTTGTAAAGTGACGATACTCTGGGTTAGTGGTGATAAATCCAACTTCCAGGGTACCTTCAAGAACTGTCATCAATTCTGAGGCACGAGGGTGAGAGTGTAGTGGGTTAAGCCCATTTGGGTAATAATCTACACGTACCATTGACACTCCAAGACTGTTGAGCCCTGGAACCTGTGGTACATAAACAGAGGTCACCTTGGATCCCATTGGGTTCGAACAGTTTCCTGGTTTATCAAGTCCTGTGAAGTAAAAATCATTTTCCTGGACTAGCTTTGGATCCTTGCATGGTGCTCCATTAATATACAATTGGCTTCCGATGTCAGCCACACAGAAATCTTGTATATTGTTATTGTCAGTTGCTAAGCAGGAAATGAAGATTGAAAGTGAAAGGAGTCCTAACAAGCACACATGAGTGGTGGCCATTTCTATTTTTTAACTTGTTGCAAGTTCTGCACAAGAAGTTAATGGAGGAAACAGGGCTTTGTAGGTTTGTTTTTATAGAGGGAGAAACTTGGAAATGGCTGGTTCTAAAAGCTGGAATATGACCAATCTGTGTGGCTTTCCATATTTTGCTTCATTGTTTATGACCAAGCTTCATTCAAATGGAGAGATCCTATGCTAGCGCTTCTGAATTGGATTAGTTCTAAATTTCTGTTTCAAAATCACTTGACCTGTCAATTACATGCTATAAATAAAATGACTAACCGAAAATAGGAAAAAACTAGAAACAAAAACTTGTAACAATATAACTTATTGTATAGGTACCAAAAACAATTGAAGCAATGAGAATTCACAACCAATTTTTTTCTTTTTTTGTTGAGTCATTTTTTTTGGATAATGATAGTGATTTTATACTGCATGTATCATATGTGTATATATATATATATATGTTAAATAATTTTAAGAAATAAAATAAAATATTTTTAATTAAATATTAAATTAAGTTATCTTATTCCTAATAAAAAACTAACAAACTAATCTATCATATTCTTAATCAAATACCTAATCAAATATATATATAAATCCATATAATTTATCATGATAATTTCATCAACAATGAAACCATTGGATTTATTATTCTTAACCTTAAACAACTGTGCTTTGCAAAAAGAGGATCTTAATGCAATGCGTTCAATGATTGTTGAGATATTATACTAAAAAGTTATAATTACTTTTTTTTGGAGTGGTTGGAAACCCCACCGTCAAACCACCCCTTCCGGTCTTAAGCGGAGCAGGTAAAATCTTCGGCTGTCCCAAGCTCTTACAAGAAATGCACTCCATGTATTCAAACTCATGACATCAAAGTGAGATCCTGAGCCTTATACCATCAATAAGTATCCGGTAAATAGAAATGTGTAAAGTAAATGACTATAACCTCTAAAGCACCTCTTTCAAGAGCAAAATCCATCGTATTCTTAATTACATATATAAATTTATATAGTTTATCATCATAATTTCATCAACAATGATTCATTCAATTTACCGCCACGAAACCATTAGATTTATTATTCTTAAACTTAAACAACTGTGCTTTGCAAAAAGAAGATCTTAATGTAATGTGTCACTATTATTTTTAGCGACAATTATTATATTATATGTCGGTATTTCATCAGTAATTACTGGTAGAAAAATATTCAAAATAAAGATTGTAAGGGTCATACTTATTTAATTTATTTATAAATTAAATATGTCATGATTCCTTAATTAAGTTGACATATCTTGTACGAGTTATATTTATCCTTAATAAGCCAAATTATTGTTGATTAAGGAATATCTTATTATTTAGGTTTTTAGATTTAAGAATATCTTTCTATTTAAGAAAGAATATCTTTAATTATAATAATTTAAGATACTCTTTAGTCTAGATATAATCATTTATTAAGGATTGTGTTTATATTTTAAGGTGAATATTATGGCAATAGATTAACCTCATTGGAAACCTTATGGAAAGAGATAAGCGTTACCAGAAACCTATAAATAAATAATGTGCTTTACACATTGAAACGTCACACAAAGACTATAATTTGGGTACTGTGTTGAAGGGATTTCAACTGAAATAGTAACTATTGAAGTCGAGTGGTGCTCGCTAAGCTAAGCCAGGTAAGAAGAGGATACAATAGAGAGACATGAACTATAAGACGAGATCTTTAATTATGTAAGTCCTATATGTTGTAATATTTATCATCTTAGTGGATTACTTACTAGCATGATCCTGCGGATGTAAGAAGAGATTCCAAACATTGTAAAAATCCTATGACTGCTTTACTAATGAAAAAAAAAACCAAATATAAACCACTCTCATAGAAGATCTTAAGAACCAATTGGACAGATTTATTTCTTCATTTACGAACGAAAAATATAGAGCTAGCAATATTGGACTTCGATTCGAAACCGAATTATGCTTTATACTCAGCTTTTTACAAATTGTGATTGATAATTATTAAATAAAAATTTATACGTAATTAAATCTTAATTATTTATTTATTGAGATATATGTCCTAGAGTTTCATGTAATGTAAACAGAATTATTTGTTATAAATAAAAGATGTATTATTCATTTGTCAAATGTTTTAATTTAAATCGCATATTGTCAATTATCTTGTTTATTGTATGAGTTTCATACATAACAGGATTTAAGTCTGAAGTTGGTAATCTAAAATAGTCCATACAGTGCAAACAAATCGGGTACTTTATTTGTGGTTTATCTATAGCTGCGGTCCATTCTATAATTATATGACGACGTTGATCCGGGATCGTCCATGTGGTGACATGAGAATGAAGGCGCCATATATGATGTGATCATATATGACTGGACCCAGATAGAAATGAATTTCTTATAATATTCGTTAAATAAAGAAATTCATTTCAATCTACTAGATTGTCATATATGGATTGATCTGAATCCTGAGTGTAATGCAAACTTCTGCATGGCAGGCTATGTCCTTTGATTTACAAATGTGAGGTCGGTGTAGCAATCCCGACCAATATCTACGTACTTTGGGGACATGGTTTGGTGTGTAGTTGGAGACGTTTTACATAAACATGGAGTTCACTCCTTTTTGCGAGATGTAGATAAGTATATTCTTTAAGAGTTGATTCGGTATTTGAACGATTAGAGCGCTCCAGTTTTTCTATTACGAATATAAAGATTAATATTCATAATGGTTATGAATAAATCGTTCATTAAAGAATTAATAGTACTTAAGGTAAAAATAATTAGAGGGGTATAACGAACATTATGACCCGGCTATAATTATGAGATACTCGTGAAGGATCAATCCGTATGTAATGACTATATCGATAGACACCAACGTAGTTCGACTTATATTATTTATCTACGATAACGAGAGTGCAACTTCAGGTTTTTAGTGGAATAACCTAAAGTTAATAATTCAAAATATTTAATTAAATAGTTTACTCAATATTCAGGGATTATTGGAGCTCGAAACTGTCGGTCCATTTGGTCTCTGTGTTAGCTCGATATATTGTAGTAAATTAAATATAATAGGATAGTCCAATTATATACTCACATATATATTATTATTAATGAGATTAATAATATATTTATCACACTTGAGACTTTATGTTAAATTTAATATAAATTTTCATTAAATAAATGATTATGAGATAATCATTTAATTTATTAATAGGAGAATATAATTATTAAATTATGTTTATAATTTAATATATCATTTTGGAAATGAATAAATTTAAAATTTGATTTTGAAACTCTTTATTACTAAAATGGTAGTTACATTATTTTATTAAGTAACATGTTAAAGGTCATTATAATGACATTAATCATCAAAATTTTGGTGTTACATTTTCCTTAGGGCTGGCCAAATAATGCAAAGGGTTTGGGGTTATTTTTATAATTTGGTTGCAAACTTGATAACTCAAAACCCTAGATATAAAAGAAAAATATTTTTTTTTCTTTTTAGGATAATCTCATTCTCTAAACCCTAGCTTTCATTGTTCTTATTTTTCTCTCAAGTGTTGAAAGAAAAAGTGGAAGAACAAAAAGGAAAAACATTGTGTGTGACAAAACAATTCTCTAAAGTATTTAGAGATTTAACATTTGGGAGTGAAACCCACACTTCTATTTGCTGGTTGTGAGATATAGCACGAAATACTTTTTGGAAATCTAACCAAAAACACATTCTCCCACTCCCTTATACTCACGGAAGTGATCATAAAATTATGCTCACTACCGCCACCTTTATTATATATTTATGGGTTGTTTTTGCTATGATTTTGTCCAGGAAATTTTGGGAACACAAAGAGATATTTCGTGGACGTTTTGGGGATGTTTTAGAGAGTGATTATATTGGCCAAAAAGTGGCAACAAAATAGCAAACAGCCAACACAAAAATAGTGAGTTGTGCGTATAAAAGTGAGTGTTTTCGGTATACAAAACAATCTAGTTTTTGGGGCTGCTGTTCGGGGCTGTTCAAAAGTTGTTCGGGGGTGGAAAAATAGTGAAAACAGAAGCAAAACAAGTCCAAAAGGGGCTGGAAAGTTTTGGTTCAGAAGGAAAAAGACAGAAAAATTTTCAAGGTCAATCTCGTTGCCTAAGCCGCTTCCGTTGCGCCAGAGATATCGTTTCCTACATTATTACCATTAATATACGAGTAACAAAAAATTCTAAAGAGCTTAGGACAATTAAGCTCAACAATGGATTCAAATTCATGAATATATTACATCACAAAATATCTAGCAAAGATGCCATATATATTTTATAATTGACTAGAACTTATTCTGAATTTGTTGGATCGTAAACTCATTGGCTTGGAAAGCCTTGGTTAGAAGATCACTTTAGAGTTTAAGATCCAAACCAAACACAGTGGTAGGAATTGTAATAACTCCAGGATTTTGGCTGCTGAGCGTGTAATATTATGCTACATGATTAAAGTCAATTTGATATTTTTCCTAAATAATTCCCTACCATGCACCTTATTATCACACCAAATGTGTTTGCTTATCCCCTAAAACAAATAATTAACAACAACCAACCTCCCCACCCTAATTCAAGTAACTCTAGAACTTTCCATTATTAATCAAACCAACTTTGCATTTTGTGTGAGGTTTTTTTTATGTGAGAATAGATGAGAGGGTGAGATGTGTGTTGAAGACACTTTCAGGGAGATTTGAGAACAAATTCCACAGATTTTTTAGAGAGAAAAACGAAACCAGTAGAAAGAGAAACAACTAGAGAGAGAAAAATATCTGTTCGACGTCGTCTAATCTCCACTTTTGATGAGTGACCACATCTAGAGAATCTTCTCAAAGAGACGAATCCAACGACACCGGTCCATCACCGAATCTTTCCCATATGCCACACGCTCCCACGCATCGCCACGTCTCCACCGCCACGTGCCCATATGCCACTGTGCGTCTTCCTCATCTCATTGCCCATAATCTTTCCCTCGTCGAGATACACAGTGTGGACACTTTGTTTGCCAAAATTTGACCTTCAATTGTTGAGAAACGAGCCAAAAATGATATTTATCATCGTTTGACCTTCGTCGGTAACCACCGTACATTAGCCATCACCACCACTATCATGGTGATCCTTGTGATTTATATTGACCATTGGTTCCTTCGTTGTTGGAGGTCGTTTGAGCTTGGTATGTGATTGTTATAATTTTGAAGGTGTAAACGTAAGATTTTGAAAGTTTGGACTTAATTACATATTGGCATGATTAGGAGTGTAAATCTGTAAATTCTGACTTTTGTAGGTTAATAAGTAATATTTGAGAGTTTTAGGACTACATGGATATAGTAGAAAAGTTTTGGGGTTAAATTGAAAATTTAGAAAGTTTGTGGTAAAATCATAATCTTAACAAAATTGAGGGATCTGATCGTAAATTTATACTTTTCAGATTTTAACGAGGATATAGACTCATCGAGGACTTTTGCGTGGATTAAGGTAAATACAACACATGGTGATTCCCTTAACATAATTGTTTGTTTATTGATGTTTGCCGTGAAAATCTATATAATATATATTATAGTATAATTATATATATATATATATATACTAGTTTTTGCCCGTGCCTACGGCACGGTGTTACAGTATTTGGCCCATGCCTACGGCACGGTGTTACAGTATTTACTCGTGCCTACGGCACGGTGTTACAGAATTAAATGATTTTATTTTTTAATTAAATGATGCACGTGCCTACGGCACGGTGTTACAGTATTTGCCCGTGCCTATGGCATGGTGTTACAGAATTAAATGATTTTATTTTTTAATTAAATGATTTTATTTTAACTTTCTATTTTTTAATTTGAAAATTTTGAAATTTTTTGACCCTTTCCATCAATCAATTCACTCTCTTTCCTCCAATTACCAATGAAATGATTTGGGCCGTCAATTAAGCCACATAAAGAGAGCCGTTGGATACACTCTCTTTCCTCCAACACCATTCTCCTTTATTATATAGATATATATATATAAATTCATGATTGTTGAGATGAGATTGATGGATTGAATGTGAGATTTGATTGTATTGGATTATATGTGTTTTTATATTGTACTGTTAGGTTTGTATAACAGTGGTCAGGGATGAGATAAGATGAGATTAGATAAGATGAGATGAGATGAGATGTGATGTGATGAGAGATTATGCGATGATTTGCATGATTAGTGGTGGAGCGTGTTTCAGTTCCCACTTATGCATTTATGCGAGATAAATGGTGGGAAACCTTGGGAGTTGTGATGAGGTACTCTCCCATTGGTTTCAATCCACTAAAGAGGTCAGTGAACCTCTTTCTATCGTTGGGTCCACTTTAGGGAATGAGTCATGACATAATCTGTATCAGAGCCTATGGTTTTAGATTATGTAGAGAAATTACATTAGATAAGGATATTAAAAGAGTTGTTTTATAATTGTAGGAAAATGTCTAGACGTGGCTGTGGTACTGGTACTCAACGTGAGAGAGAGAAAGTTTGACAATATATGAGAATGTCGGGTATTAGTATTGAGAGACCTAATACTCAGCCTGTAGATCCTGAATTTGATGTAGCTTCATCTGGTGATCCTTCGATTATTGAGAGTGACGAAGGTTATAGACCTATACCTCAAGTAGTTCCGACATCTATTCCCCACCTCTATTCCTGCAGCTGTACCTGACCTTATTCCTACGACTATACCAAATATGACTTCGGTCGTTCCTTATTCAGTTCCTCCTACAGCCACATATTTAGAAGATGTGTTGAGAGGTTTATCGACTTAGTTGCACATACGGTTACCAGAAAGCCAGCAGCCAATGTATCTTCAAGCAGCAGTGGTAACACGAGTAGGTTAGACCAGTTTCTCAATTTAAGGCCTCCTTAGTTTCATAATATGGTTGATCCTCTCGCTGTAGAGAAGTGGAAGGATGACATCGAGCACATATTCAACGTGTTAGACTTGACCGATCAAGAAAATGTTAAGTTTGCTGCTTTTATGATGCGAGGTGAAGCTGAGACCTGGTGGAAGCACAATGAGACTGTACTGACGGATAGATTGAGATCACCAGATTATTGGAGAATTGATGGACCTAGAAGACCTCAGTAAATATCACGTGGGATATGTTTGAGGAAGCCTTCAATGAGAATTATTCGTTCGAGCATATGGTTAAGACATTAATGGAGTATGAGAGGCGGATGATTTCCTTATCTCGCTATTATCCAGAGTTAATACGACATGATGAAGATAAATACGAGAAATTCAAGTGCGGATTGAGACACTAGATTAGATCGAGAATCTCAATTTTGGGGAAGCTGTTATACACTGTACTGGTTGATAGGGCTATGATTGCAGAAAGTGACAACAAAATCGAGAGAGAGAACATAACAATTTTTTAGGAGACCAAAAATATAAGGCGAGATGAAATCTCTGAGGGGAGACAGGGTAAGACAATAACATACCGTATTTCCCACAGTATAGTCATAATAGGATACCACCCATAGGTACTTAGAGTGCACCTTTTAGAGAATAGTTTCGTGGGAGTCAGACTGAGCAAGGTCATAGTAGATGCACAATACCATCTGTTGATCAGAGTGCTGTGAGTATAGAATTTCGATCTACTAGCCTATGGTGCTATAACTGTGGTCAGGAGGGTCATATCAGCCTATAATATAACAGAGGAAAAAAGTGTTTTGAATAACAACAGTTTAGAAATTTGGCTAGAGATTGCCCCACTGGTGGCAGATATAGATGAGTTGAGCCAATAGTAGGAGGAGCAGTGACAACATGGCATGGTAGATGGACAAATTCTAGTGGTTTCCATGGATGAGGCTCGATTCATTTGATTGTAAGTCTTCCTTCGAGGAAATACATGATGATAGATACAATATACAGATGAATGAATGTTAAGATTGAGGGAAGACAACTAGTCGTTGCGCTTTACCCATTAGAGATGGAAGACTTCAGCCTAATTTTAGGGATAGATTGGCTGATAGCCTTAAGAGCCATTATTGATTGCAAAGGTAAATAAGTGAGGTTTAGAGTAGAAGATAAGGAGTTCAAAGTAGTCAGTGATAGTAGTCTGGTTGTGGCACCTATCATTTCTGCTATGTCTACGTGTAGGATGATTACACAGGAGTGCAAAGACATTTTAGCGAGTATCTCTATGGTGGAGAATGAGGAATCAAAGCTAATATCAGATATTCCAATGGTGAGAGAGTATTATGATGTGTTTTCCGAATAGCTGCTAGGATTACCTCCTCATAGAGATATGGAGTTCGCTATAGATTTGATGTCTGGTACTACCCCTATATCAGTGACTCCATATCGCATGGGCCCAACAAAAATAAATAAGCTAAAAGAATAATTACAAGAGCTATTAGATCGAAGATTTATTAGACCTAGTGTTTCAATTTCCGAAGCACCAGTATTGTTCGTGAAAAAAAAAGGATGGCACCTTAAGATTATGTATTGATTATCGTCATCTTAATAAGGTGACAGTCAAGAATCGGTATCTGTATAGATTACTTGTTTGATAAACTTCAAGAAGCTTCAGTATTTTCAAAAATTGATATTCGATCTAGATATCATCAGATGAGGATCTGGGATGCGGATATTCCCATGACTGCATTCCGAATGAGATACAAGCATTATAAGTTCTTAGTGATGCCATTCGAACTTAGTAATGCACCTGCACCATTCATGGATTTGATGAATAGAGTGTTCCAGCCATATCTAGATAAGTTTTTCATTGTATTTATTGATTACATCCTTGTGTATTCGCCTTCTTGGGTTGATCATGAGCAATACCTTCGATTGGTATTGAAGACCTTAAGGAGGGAGCAACTTTATGCCAAGTTTTCTAAATGTTAATTTTGGCTGGATAGAGTGATATTTTGGGGAAAATTACCTCAGGAGAAGGTATTTGTGTAGATCCACACAAGGTCGAAACAGTTCTGAAATGGGAGAGACCAAAAATAGTTACAGAGATTCAGAGTTTCTTGGGATTAGTAGGCTACAACCATCGCTTTATTTGTGATTTCTCTATTATCGTTGCTCCAATGACTCAACTGACGAGAAAAAATATATATTTTCTATGATCTGATGATTGTGAGAGGAGCTTCTAAACTCTGAAGGAGAAATTAGCTATTGCACCGATATTTACTTTACCATCTGGACTTGATGGATATGTAGTTTATACTGATGCATCACATCAATGGTTATGATGTATACTGATATAGTATGGGAGAGTGATTGCCTATGTCTCGAGATAATTGAAGACTCATAAGAAGAATTATCCCACTCATGATCTAGAGATGGCAGCAATTGTACATGCTTTAAAGATTTGGAGGCATAATTTATACAATGCCAAGTGTGAGATTTATACTCAACATAAGAGTCTGAAATATCTTCTTACTCCAAAAGAGATGAATTCGAGACAGAGACGTTGGATGGAATTCCTAAGTGACTATGATTGTACTATTAATTACCATCCATGAAAGACCAATGTAGTTGTATACGCACTAAGTAGGAAGAATATGGGTAAACTATAGTTTTTTAGGGCCAGACAGAAGATGTTTGAGAAGATGGCAGCGTTACATCTAACTTTTGAGATATCCGGCAATGGAGGTATTCTTGCCCATATAAAGGTCCGACTTACTTTACTAGATAGACTCAAAATAGCACATAACGAGGATGATCAATGTGGAAAGTGGAGAGCAGAAATTGTAAAGAATGAGAATATTACCTTCAGACTGAGTTCATATGATGTATTACTTTTTGGTGACAGAGTTGTGGTACCACCTACAGGAGCACTTAAGCAGAAGATCTTGGATGAGGCTCACGATGCTCCATACAATATGCATCATGGGAGCACTAAGATGTATCAAATCTGAAGAAGATATATTGGTGGCCAGTAATGAAGAGAGAAATTTCAGAGTTTGTATCTCGATGTTTGGTTTGTCAGCAGGTTAAAACAGAACATCAGCATCCAGTCAGATTACTCAAGCCTCTACCTATACCCGAGTGGCCGTGGGAAAATATTACGAAGGATTTTATAGTAGGACTACCAAGGACACATAAGGATTATAATGCAATTTGGGTGATAGTGGATCGATTGCCTAAATATGCCAATTTTCTACTGATTCAAGTTATATGGGACCGGAGAGGTAGTAAAATTGTACGTGGAGTAAATTGTGCGGTTACATGGTGTACTATTGTCGATTATATTATATAGAGATGCCAGATTTACTTCTCATTTTTGGCAGAGTTTCCAGAAGTCTATAGGGTCAAAGATTTCTATGAGCACTACATTCCACTCACAGACTGACAGACAGTCAGAGTGGACTATTCAGACATTAGAAGATTTGCTGAGATCGTATGTATTGACGTTTATTAGAACTTGGGATGACCATTTACATCTAATAGAGTTTTACTACAACAATAAATTTCAGGCTAGTATCGGTATGGCTCAATTTGAGGCTCTGTATAGGAGGAGATGTAAGACTCCTATTGGTTGGGGCGAGGTTGGAGATAGATATATTCATGGTTCCGATTTGGTGGATATGACATCAGAGAGGATCAAATTGATTCGAGCTATATTTTTAAAGGTGCAGAATCGACAAAAGAGTTATGCTGACAAAAGAATGATGGACCTTGAGTTTCATGTGGGGGATAAAAGATTTCTTGAAAGTATCATCTTGGAAGAGAGTACTGAGATTTGGCTGGAAAATGGAAGTTGGCATCGCGTTATATTGGTCCTTATGAGATTTTAGAGAGAGTAGGTAAGGTGGTATATCGTTTGGCATTACAACCAGAATGGAAAGAATCCATAAAGTTTTTCATGTATCAATTGTGCAAAAATATGTACCAGATCCTACTCACATCTTGGAGAGCCAACCGGTAGAGTTGAGTAAGAATCTAACATATGAAGATAAACCTGTGAAGATCGTAAACCGAAAGGTTCAAGAGTTAAGATCCAGGTTTATTCCACTAGTGAAGGTCATATGGACTAATCATCACATACATGAGGTGACTTGGGAAATGGAACAAGACATGAGGGAGAAATACCCACTGTTCGAGGATTGAGAAATTTCGAGGATGGAATTTTTATAAGGTGGGTAGATTGTAATATTATGCTACATGATTAAAGCCAATTTGATTTTTTTCCTAAATAATTCCCTACCACCTTATTATCACACCTAATGTGTTTCTTTATCTCCTAAAAAAACAATTAACAACAACTAACCTCCCCACACTAATTCAACTAACTCCACCACTTTTAATTATTAATCAAACCAACTTTTCATTTTTTATGAGTGTTTTATGTGAGATTGGAGGAGAGGGTGAGGTGTGTGTTGAAGACACTTCCATGGAGAATTGAGAGAAAATTCTAGGGAGTTTTTAGAGAGAAAAATAAAACCAATAGATAGAGAAATAGTTAGAGAGAGAATATCTCATTCGATGTCAACCGATCTTCCTTTCAGGCAAGTGATCACATCTGGAGAATTCTCTCGATGAGAAGAATCCAACAGCATCGTTCCGTCACTAAGACTCTGTCGGATGCTCCCTCATGCGCTCCCACGCCCCGCCACGCTTTGTGGCGCGTGTTCCTCACCTCCCGAATCAGAATCTTCTCCTCATCGAGATACGAAGTGTGGACACTTAGCATGTGTTCCTCACCTCCCGAACCAGAATCTTCTCCTCGTCGAGATACGCAGTGTGGATACTTTGTTTGCCCAATCTGAACTTTGGTTGTTGAGAAATGAGTCAAAATGGTAGTTATCGTCGTTTGACCATTCATCGGTAACCACCATGCAACAACCGTCAACACCACCATCATGGTGATCCTTGTGACATATATTGACCATTGTTTCCTTCATTGTGAAATTTGGAGGTCATTGGAGCTTGGTATGTGATTCTTAGAGTTTTGGGGGGTGTAAACGTAAGATTTTAAAAGTTTGGACTTAATTGCATATTGGCATGATTAGGAGTGCAAATCTCTAAATTATGAATTTTATAGGTTAATAAGTAATATTTGAGAGTTTTCGAATTACATGGATATAGTAGAAAAATTTTGGGGTTAAATTAGAAATTTAGAAAGTTTGGGGTAAAATCATAATTTTAGCAAAATTGAGGGACCTAATCATAATTTTATACTTTTCAGATCTTAGCGAGGATAGAGACTTATAGAGGACTTTTGTGTGGATTGAGATAAGTACAACGCACGATGATTCCCTTAACATAATTGTTTGTTTATTGATGTTTGTCGTGAAAGTCTAAATAAATATATATTATATATATATATATATATATTGAGATATTTATTGAGTTATTGAAGGCATGAGAAATATAAATTCATGTTTGTTGAGATGAGATTGATGGATAAGATGTGAGATTTGATTGTATTGAATTATGTGTGTTATTATGATATGTTGATGGGCTTCGTATAATATGGTCGGAGATGAGATGAGATGAGATGTGATGAGAGATTATGCGATGATATGCATGATTAGTGGTGGAGAGTGTTTCAGCTCCCACTTACGCATTTATGCGAGATGATATGGTGGGAAACCTTGGGAGTTGTGATGAGGTACTCTCCCATTGGTTTCAATCCGCTATTATACCGGACTCAGATTAGCAACCATGTTTGATGGATGTTGTATTGTTGTGAGAACTGTTGTTTGAGATGATGCTTATTATAATACATGTTATTTTCAAATATTATTACATATATATAAACATACATATATATCAATATTTTATTGGTGAAGTCATGTTGAGAGTATGAATGCTTTACTTACAGGGCTCTTTAAGCTCACCCACTATCACACTCACAAAGTGGTTCTTTACTCCCAAGTATAAAAGTGTCGAAGTAATAAAATAACTTGGTAAGTTCGAGGTCGATCCACATGGAATAGATTTAATAAAATAAAATAATAATTTGATTGAAAATAAAAAGATTGAATTATTTGAAGTGCTTGACAATTTTTAAATTGGACTGCATAATAAAATAAAATATTGGGGCTAATGGGTCCACTTTTAATACTTCAAATTTAGAAATCTTACATTTTATAATTTAAAATTATCATTATTGCCCAATTAATTTATTTCATATATTAATTATGCAAAAACATATAAAACTAGCCATAAATGCGGTGATAACATTTGTAACAAGTCCAGTTAAGTACTCAATTATGCCAAATAAATAAAACCAACCATATAGGCGGTAAGAAAGTTTATCAATAATTAATCCCGATTTAAATTATATATAAGTATTTAGATTACAATTAATATATTATAATATAAGTAAGATTAATCTATATTATCATATTATGAGCTTCACCATTTATCCCAGAATGACGAAATTAGCTACTCTTGCTTTGAATAAAAACACACATAATTTAATTACTAAAAGAAAAAGAAATTAAAACAAGCTTGAAAAATTAAAACACACAAGACACTCTCTTCCAAGTATTCAAGAGAATTCTCAGAAAAAAAAAACATGAAGAAAATGAGAGGTGAGCTTCTCTATTTATTGTAGAAGTGCCAATCTCTCAATTATT